>PITA01012664.1:0-60942 GCA_004023965.1 Spilogale gracilis | reverse complement strand
AAAAAAAAAAAAAAAAAAAAAAAAAAAAAAAAAAAAAAAAAAAAAAAAAAAAAAAAAAAAAGAAAAATAAATTGTAATATGATCATACAGCAGACTACTACACTGCAGTGAAAATGAATGAACTACAGACAATATAGAGAGAATTTTTAAGAAGCCTAGAGGTGAGTGACAAAGCAAGTGATCAAAGAATATAAAATTCCATTTATGTAAAGTTCAAAACAGGCAAAACAAAAATGTACAATCTAGGGATACACATGCATACGGTAAAATTGTAAAGAAAAACAAGAGAATGATGGCAAAAATTCACAAGAGTGCGAGAAGGGGGGCATACTAAGGGAAGAATATATAGGAGGAGTTCAAAACATCAATAATATTCTATTTCAGGTGGTGGAGAAACAGGTATTACCTTTAGCTCCCTCTATTCTTTTAAAAAGATTTTATTTATTTATTTGTCAGAATGAGTAGAGAGCGAGCACAAGCAGGGGAAGCAGCAGGCAGAGCAAGGAAGGAGCCTGATGTGAGACTCAATCCAGGACCCTGGGATTCTGACCTGAGCCAAAGGCAGACACTCAGCCAACTGAGCCACCCAGGCATCCCACCTTTGTCTCCCTTTAAACCTAAACATTATATATGCTCTCTTTGAGATGACTTTGAGAATAATGACAGAGATGATAGTGAGGTAGGTTCTAGAATCTTTAACAAAGTATGGAGTGTCTTGGAAATCAGCAGGTAACAGCAACAGTGCTTCAAAGGAGCCACTGATTTTGAGAGTGAAGGAAGGAGGAATGTGTGGAAGAGCCAATGTGGAGCAATGGCAGGAGGGCAAAAGAGAAACAACCTCCAGCTTCTGAGAGAGCTACAGGGAAGCGTCTCTCCCACCACTCCTACCTCTTGCCAATTTTTTTTCCTTAGACTTACTGTCATCTAACTTACTGTCAGTTTATGTTATTTATTGGTTGCCTTGCCTCACTATAATATAAGCTTCATAAGGCAAGGATATTTGCCTGTTTTGCTCATTGCCGTAACCCCTTCACCTAAGAGCATGGCCTGTCACATAGAAGATGATCAATATACACTTGTTATATAAATGAATAGAAAGTCTCACAAGCAAGGTATTACCTTGAGAAATCAATAGAGTTTGGATGGCTCCAGAGGGTGAACAATAAGACCTTATAGGTGAGCAAAAGCCCATGACGATAGGCATGGCGGGGGGGGGGGGGGGCGATGTAATATGCCTTGGGGCAAGAAGAAACACTTGGCTATTGGTCATGCTCTGTCTGCAGGAAGAAGAAAGGCTCACTGAACACAATGCTCATGAAAATGGTCTTGACTGCAGAGAGGTTGAGAACTTTTAGAAAGCTGTTGCTCTTCAGTGCCTACACTGAAATTTCCATAGTCAAAATGCTAAATAAGATGACATGGAAAGGAAAGGTCAAAAATGAGCAGCTTTGTTAATTTATTTTTTACTTGAAAAAAATCATTCTGGATATCATGATTTTAAGATGGATGCTGAAGATGGGAGCAGGCCAACCAGGGAGAGAAGAAGGGTAAGAAAGGGGTAGACAAAATTTTTAGATAAAGAACAGAGTTGACAGAGTTTGGAGAAGAGAAGGCTCATGAAGATATAAGAATTGTTTTCAAACATTTGAAGTGACAGAGTGTGAAAAGGGTGTCTGTCCCAGGTCAAGTTGGGAAAAAGCGTTCTCAGTAATTGGACCTGTCCAAAATCACAAGGGTTTGCTTTAGGAATCGCCAGTTTTAATTGGAAATACTCAAGCAAAACTGGAACAAGTATTAATCTAAGACACTGTGAAAAGCTTCAACAAGGGTCAAAGGGTTTGGAATGGATCATCTTTAAAATTCCTTCCTAACCTTGAAAGCCTATCTGACTTAACTGACGATTCTGAAAATCAATGGGCAAATATAAGATAATATTTATAGTGATAGATAGATATAGACACATACAGGCAAGCTATTTTTTAGGTGAGGGCATAATCTGATTTTCTATGAAAAGTACAATGATGAGATATGAAGGTGATTCATTGGACCCGGCTGACACTCCTTGACCATGTTTATTACCCATCTGAAACCTGAAGTGGTTTGGCACATAGCTCATAAGCAGAAAACTCTGCTTATCACCTCTGCCACTTTCAAATATTGGAACCAGACTCTGTGGCCACTGTTGGCCAAGTGAAACATTGGCAGCCTCTATGCTGCCTGTGGGAACACCTGAAATTTCAAGATTGAAATTGAACCAGGAACTTGAACCACACTATACTGTCATGCAGATTCCATCAGGCTGAAAGCAGAGCTGCTATCCTTACAGTATCCTTATAGCAACACAAAAGCTTAAAATTTTGCTCACAACCATTACTGCTATTACCTAAATCACAAAAAAAGAAAAAAAAAACAGCAAAATAAATGTGTTGTTCTTCTGTACTAATTTCTTCTGAACTTAATGTTACTCTGTAAATTAGGCAAGCCATCTACCTTTCATCATGAACCACCTCACAGCAGGAGTAGGAGAAATCAATTTGCCCTATTCTAGTTATAGGATGGTATAAAGATGATATGACAAGCAAGACATACAAATAAAAATAATGATTTAATAAAACTAGTTTTACTATTATAGATTGGAAGGATAAAAAAAGGTAAGTCTTCTTACATACTACAGCAAAAAGGGTGATCTCCGTTCAATACGTACATTAAAAAAATCTTGCCAAAAACATAACATTGATTTCCTTTATTGCTTGCAGCTTTCAAAAATACATCGTCTGGATCTTAAAGGAAAAATCTAAACATTCCTGTCAACAACAGTTTGACCTTAATGTTTCTACAAACTTTGGGAGAAGAATAAAAGGAATTTTTTTTAAAAAAACTTAGTAGTTCACTGAAATCACTAAAAATTAAAATGTGGAAAAAACATTAATTTAGTTTTCTTATATTGCCATTTTCATTGACTATGTTCTATAGCCCCGTACTCAAAGTATAGTCCAGTTCCCTGAGCATCCGTAAGACCCTTTTGGGGGGGGATCCTTAAAAATCCAAGCTATTTTAATAATAATAGTAGTAGTATTAGGAATAATACATATTTGCCTTTTTCACTTATTTATTCTTTAGGCTGTAAAATGTATGATATTGCAACAGATTGGATGCAGCAGCAAATCTGAGAATCTAGTTGTCTTCCATTAAGGCAAACATTAAGATGTTAACTACAGGGATGCCTGGGTGGCTCAGCTGGTTAAACGTCTGCCTTTGGCTCAGGTCATGATCCCAGGGTCCTGGGATCGAGTCCGACATCGGGCTTCTTGCTCAGTGGAGAGCCTGCTTTTCCCTCTGTGCTCTCTGTTGCTATTTCTGTCTCTCTCTCAAATAAATAAATAAAATCTTAAAAAAAAAAACATTAACTACACTTGGTGTGATCATTCCATAGTATATTCAAATATTGAATCATTATGTTGTACACTTGAAACTAATACAATATTGCATGTCAATTATATCTCAATTTAAAAAAATAACAAATAGAATGAACAAACATTAAATAGGTTTACAAAAACACCACCATTCTTTTTTCTAAAATGTTCTGTTGTTCTTATTTCAGAAATTACTTTTCATAAAAATTTATGTGAATGCATAATTATGTTTAATTTTTTTAATTTGTTAAATAAATTTGTAAGTAAATATCTTTTAAATTTCTCAGTTTTTATTTCACACTTTTGATGTAAATATTGAGAGATAATAGCTCACATAAACAAAAGCTCTTTGGGTTTTCAATAATTTTTAAAAATGTAAAGCATTCCTGACCAAAAAACTTGAGAATCCCTGTTCTATAGTAATAAGATGAGATATAGAAATGTGTGTCATTCTTCTGATTTTTGCTAGGAAAATAGAATTAAATAATTTACACTGAACTAACTCGATAGATGGCTGTTTTGGGTAAAATAATCAGTTTAGGATTGTCATATTTTCCCAAATAAGTGATCATAATAAAGATCTGACTAATATTATCCTTAAACAGTATAAATTAAGGGGAGACTAGAAACTTCGCCACCTGTAGAATTAAACACTGTGAAGGACCATAATGAAAATTCAGCCTTATTATGTCATCCTTACTTTATTTTCCACCTACTTTCAAAAGGATTGGAGACAACTTCCAATAAAAGCACAGAACAATAAGACCAACAACTAACGACACAGGATGAAAGGCCAACCTCTAGTAGGAAGGGGAAAGGGAGGAGGGAATGGAGTGGAAGCAAACAATATTAAGCCCTATTTGCGGAAAGCCACAGCAATTAAGCATGAGTACTAGCTCTGTGTTTGCTAGCAGTCAAAGTAAAGAGCAAAATGGCTTGAATGAAATGACTCCCACTGTCTAGAAGGAAATAGGCTAACTCTTTAGAAGACATAATCTTCCTTGGGGATCTGAACTCTGGAAACATTTAATCTGTCACAAGATTATTTTCACTACTAGTGAGAAGGAAAGGAAAAGCAACAGTACCCTTGTTGAAGGAATTTCACACATTCTACTATTTTAGAGTTGAAGA
This sequence comes from Spilogale gracilis, assembly GCA_004023965.1. NCBI lineage: Eukaryota > Metazoa > Chordata > Mammalia > Carnivora > Mephitidae > Spilogale > Spilogale gracilis. Next base: position 56,398 of record PITA01012664.1, on the reverse strand, counting down.
AATGTAGTCTACTAGAGGGCAAACAGATTGCCCAAAGCATATAGCTCTAAGCATCAAATCAAGCCAAGATGTAAATTAAAGTCCGCCTGACTTCGAAGTACATGTCTCAACCACTTTGCTCATCTGTCAGGGTCTTCACATTAAATCATGTTTCTTTAAAGAAAAAAATTCTTCTTCCAGTGTCCTTTGGTCCCTGTCCCTGGACAGTTGTTTCTCCTAATATTGTGATAGTTAAAATATACATATAAGTTGTATCCTTTGAGAACCACTGGTAGAGAACCTTATAATAGGCCTCTCACGGTCATAAATCAGACACCATGAATACTCTCTCCAGGCCTAACATGAGAAAGGGGAAACAGGATCAAATTTTAAACATAAAAAAATTTTATTTTTACTTTGAAAAATAAATAAAATTAAATTAAATAAAATTACTTTGGTTACTTTGGAAAAATGGAACTTGATTCATGAGAAACTTTCCTCCGGGAGCCTCACCCATTTTTTAGAGCTGCCTCTGATGAACCATGTATATAAGTACTCAACAGGGGTAAAGCTTGGATGATCTGAGGGACAAAAAGCAGACAGAACCCTTAGGTTCACGCATGTCAGACTAGTGTACACACATTCTGTAGGGGTACACGGTGGAGTGCCAAGGGTATATAGCACCACAGAATCAGAATATGGGACAAACAAATTTAATCAAAGATTGGGGGGACACCATTATTTGATATTAAAACACAGTATGCAGAAGAATATAATATCTGTATGAATTTTAAAGCTAAGATTTTAAAGAAATGTTGAGTCTGCTGTGCTATTTTCGACTCTGACTCTAAAGCGTACAAGTTCATTTTCTTCCCTTGGCTAGAAGAAATGCTTGAGAATCTGCCTTTGTTGGTTATTCTTGTATGTTACTGAGATAAGATTTTTTTCCCCTAAGAATCTACCGAATATAGGAAGCATGTAGCTAGAAAAGATATATTCTGAACAGAATTGTCTTATTTTCCTGTTTAAAGAAGTGGTGGCCTACTTACATTCAGCAGTTGCCTCAGAAATGAGGTATGACTTGTTCAGGAAAAGCTCCATGTTGATCTATTCATGTGCTTAAAAACCTCAGTTTAATCCCAAACTTATGCACCGTAAAGCATGGAAAGAATGACCTTGGCCAGAAATATCTCAATGACATGTGCAGCCAAATTGCCGACCTGCTAGATCCTTCCATGGGAAGGATGACAAGGTAGTTCTGGTCTGGACTTCAGATTCATAATACTCATCAGAAGCCACAAGGTTAAGACTTAAAGTTCTGTCAGATGAGTTGGTGTAGACACGCAGTCATCGCATTTTGGATGTGCATGTTTACATCATTGATCTCTGATACGTAAATGCACAAGATAAATCAATAATTTTTGCAACCCTATTTTGGCATCTACTGAAAGTTTTTTAATGTGCTGGAAGCCTCAAAATGCAAAAGGGGTCTGGACTTTTCTCTATACTCTGAGATATCCTGACTTCTACAATAGGATGGCTTCATAGGGCTCTCATACAAGTTGGATTTTGGGTGGAACTACTTCCTGATTGGAACATGAGAACAAATGAGAAATTATCTGTGTCTTCAGATATCTGAGTTAACTTTAAATACATTAATGATATTCATCTGGATATCAAAATGTCTCTCTGAAAAATCAGTCACCTTAGTTTTGTGGTTCTTTTTGACAATAACTAGCCAAACAGTTTGGGTTGCTTCTCAAGAGCATTTGTGGCATGGCGTATACAAGAGAGGATGCTTACTTACTCTCCTGCTTGCTGTGACAGAAAAGTACTAATCCAGTACATATGAAAACAATCAAGTTGTTCGATTATAAGTTTAAGTGTGTCACATCATTTAAAATAGGAACTTTTCAGTAAAAAAAAAAAAAAAAAAAAAAAATTCTGCCTACTCTGACTTTTGTTATAATTTTTTAAAATTTGTTTGTTTGTTTGGGGTAATGGTGAGAGGGTAGGAGGAGAAGTGTTAGTGTTGCATTTATTATCCACTCTTACTATTAAATACAGTACAGGCCTTCTAGAGACCTAAAGAGGAACTATTGCTTCCTCCCCGCCCCCCGCAACTTTTAAGGCAGAGCCTAATGCAAGGCTTGAACCCAGGACCTGAGATCAAGACCAGAGCTGAAATCGAGAGCTGGACACTTAACCAGCTGAGCCACCCAGGTGCCGCACAACTATTGCTTTTTTTTTTTTTTTTTTTTTTGTCCAGAAAGAAAATATATTTGAGAAAAATCGTAGTATCTTGAAGTTCATTATTCACTCTTACTGACAAGCCAGGACTTTCCAAACAAACTCTTCGACATACCATTATTTTGGCTCAGGTTTTTGTTTTAAGGAAAAAAACTAGTAATTTCTTTTGAGAGAAATTTCTCATAGGACATAAATTCATTGTCTTATGAATGAATGAATAATTTAGCAAAGCACACATTCATCTTTTCCATCACAGCCTCACAGAAAGACAAATGAAAATATTTCATATAAATAACATTCCCTCACTTTAAGTAAAAATCACTGGTAGGCAACCTGAAATGGTTTTTGTAATTATACTTCTCTAATGCTTTGGAAAGAACTCATTTCATAAAACATAATCTTTAGTGTTCTCACAGTACTCTAATCTCTGTTTGCTTGTTATAGATTATTTTCTCCATAATATCACTTAAAAGAAACTAATGTTTTGCCTGTCCTTCCCCCTCCTGCATCCACTTAAATCAACAAAACTAAAATGAAAAGCCTTCTGACCTATTTTTAATTCCATGTCTCTTTTAGTTAGCACAAAAAAATTATACCAGAAGAGGCTGATATTTGCCACTTGATAAACGAGGCCTGCTGGCGCCTCCAGATTCCAAGGCCATTAAATTAAATATAAAAAGATAAAGGTTATTGCAGACTTTATCATGAAAATCATAATGTCATCAAGTTGACCAAGCTCAGTAAGCATAGCCTCTCTCCCCTTGTGTCTCCTTTCGTCCTAATTGGCTAGCGCTGCTCTTAAATCCCACTGCATGCACAACTCTAGTGCTCCTCGTTTTAAATACTCCTCTGAAGTGGCCTTGCCTGAACATTTATGTTCTCATATGTGTATAGATAGTGCAAGACCTATTTAGGAGAGAAGTTCAGATTGCTGAAAAGCACCTGTAATGTGTCGCTTTCACTTAATTGAAAAAGCAACACTTTATTGTTTATATAATCAGCCTGGAAATGGGTAAAATCAGAAGGGAAAAAAGATTAGCGCAAGGTCCAATGATATTTTGCCTCCAGCAAGAAACTGCCTCATGTCAACCAGCTAAACAAAGCATCGGGCTTTGAAAATAATGAGGGGAACCGTTCAGCATAATTTATTACTATTATTAGGAGAGTACTGCCATTTAAAGTGTTGAAATAGTTAAAAACCATCTAAAACTATGTGTATGGGAGATCATTTGTCAAATATAATTGTATCAATGCACAGTAGTACTTAATTTGGGTTCTTCATAAGAAACCCAAGTCCTAAAAACATCTTAAGTCTCAAACAATGTCAAAGTCTATAGGAAGGTAATCTCTTTGACATCTAAAAATTCATTTTTCCACCCTAACAACTGAGTATATTTTAAATTGAGCAATTGTACTCCTCAGACTCTATTCTAAGGATATAATGGAACATGTGAGTCAAGATGTATACATAAGGCAGTTCACCAAGGCATTATCTACAACAGCAAATAATAGGAAATAATATAAATAACCAAAACCAAGGGATTAAACAAATTATGGTACTTGTATATAATGGAATACTATGCAACCATTAAGAATGATTTCTAGAAATATTTGCAAGCTATAAAAGAAGCTTGGTTTTAAAACAGCGAGTAGTATATGACCCCATGAAAATGCACAGAAAAGAGGTCTACAAGGATACACAACTAAAGTTAACAGATAATCTTTGGCTCCTAGGGTTAATAGTGGTTTTATTCTTCCTTATGATTACCTATATTTTCTAATTTTTCTAAAATGAATGTGTATTATTTGGATAATGTATAAAACTTTTAAAGAAAGCAACAGAAATTACTTTTGCCCTCTTGTGAAGGTTCATGGGTTATAGAATTCTAAGCCTACATATATTCATTAAAATGACATAAAGTCCCCCCCCCACACCTGGAATTGGAAATGTAATCCAACGTTTGAGATTCACCTTAGAAATTTACATTAGTCTTTCTTTTTTTAAGATTTTATTTATTTATTTGACAGAGAGAAACACAGCAAGAGAGGGAACACAAGCAGGGGGAGTGAGAGAGGGAGAAGCAGGTTCTTTGTGGAGCAAGGAGCCCGATATGGGGCTTGATCCCGGGTCTCCAGGATCATGACCTGAGCCGAAGGCAGTCGCTTAACCAACTGAGCCACCCAGGCGCCCTAGAAATTTACATTAGTCTTATTCAAGATGCTCAGGCTAAAATTATAAAATGTTCAAGGGGCATTTCACTCGTACGTGACAGGCCACTAGGTTTCTCTGAAACTTATGATATCCACACATAGGTACTTCAGTTCATTGTAATCTGTGGCTGCACTGTTTGTCCAGAGTCAATTAACATACATGGAAAAACCAAGAAATTTGATTCAAAGAAATACTAATATTTTCATAAACAGACTTGATAATTCTAGAACTAAAGAACACTCCTAGTCCTTAGAAAATGACAAAGATTGGTTTCATTCTTTCACTCAGCAAATTTTGATTGATTCCTCCCATGTCAGGTTTGTTGTATGCACGTGGATGAGACCTTTTCAATTCTTATTTTAGATCACTCTTTAAAACAAATAAAAGCAACTTCCAAAAAATTACTATTTTCCTATGATGTCTATAATTCCAAAATATTAATATATAAAAGAGGGATAAAATTTTTCTTTAATCTTCATTGCCTATCAATAATATATTCTCTTTTTCCCAGTATAATCTACCCCAACCCTGGGCGCCTGGGTGGCTCAATCGGTTAAGCATCTGACTCTTTTTTTTTTTTTTTTTTTTTTTTAAGATTTCATTTATTTGACAGAGAGAAACACAGCGAGAGAGGGAACACAAGCAGGGGGAGTGAGAGAGGAAGAAGCAGGCTTCCCGCTGAGCAGGGAGCCCGATGTGGGACTCGATCCCGGGTCTCCAGGATCATGACCTGAGCCGAAGGCAGTGGCCCAACCAACTGAGCCACCCAGGCACCCCAGCATCTGACTCTTAATTACAGCCCAGGGCATGATCTCAGGGTTGTGAGATTGAGCCCCACATCAGGCTTAAGATGTTCTCTCTCCCTCTGCCCCTCCCTCTGCTCTTTCTCTCTCAAAATAAATAAAATTTAAAAATAATAATCTAAGCTACTCCTTTTTTGCATACCTTCTGCATAACCCCACTCTTAGATAGTCCTTGGAAATCTGAAGTTTAACAGAAATGACTCTAGAGGACTGAGTTCTAGTCCTAACTCTGCCACAAATGTTCTGGGCAATCAAAGACAAGTTACTTTACTTCTCTGGGTCCAAAGTTCCCTATCAACAAGCTAAAACTATCTCTAATGCTTCTTGCAATTCTGAAAGCCTATAGTTTTCTGTCAGTGTATTTTTTATATCAAATGTAATGTCTGCTCACTGCTTCCTACTGTGGTGACCTTCTCAGGACTTGTCTGGTTGAAATGATGATGACTAGTACTTAGTCAGCTGACACTGGTCCCGTGTCCACCCTGTGAAAAGAGCTCTGTCGGCCCCTTGAAGAAGATAATGAAAAGCAGAGGAGATACTCCTTATCTTGAAGGCGTTCCCTAGCTAGCTGAAAAAATAAATAAAGCGTCCCAGAGATGATGGCTGAATGGCTGAAGTCTGGCCAGAGACGAGGATCAACCACCAGAAGACTGCATCAGAAACTAACCAATGTGTCCTGTGAGGCATCAAAACATACCAAGAGGCCAGATTTGATCAAAATGTGCACTGAATCAGATAAAAGACATGGTTTGATACAGATAATGGAAACGGGTTGGCAGAAACGGACGGAAGTATTTTGAGTATTTTCCTGTTAATAAGAAGGGAAGCAGGCAACCAGCCAGATGGCAAAGGAGGAGAAAGCATATGGCTTGGATAATCCACACTTTGGATGATCAGCCTCTGAAAAACTAAAGGCAGGCTGCCTTTCACTAGGGAGTCAGTACATGTCCATTGTCCAACACTGCTTTACATAGATCCCCTTTGTCTGGTCTTTATTTTGGAGACAGGGATTAACTCCTTCCCATCATCAGTCCCATACCCACCCACCAGACTCCTTTTCTCCTAAAGGATATAAGTTGTTTGTTTGGCGCTAAGCCTACATGGGCAAGCATGAGTGTGAGTGCATGCATGCCTCCGTGTGTGTGTGTGTGTGTGCATGTGTGTGCGTGTGCATGTGCGCATATTACCTTGGGAGGCAGTGAGATGCACTACCACTAACTTTAATCTTCAGGTATTGAATTCAGTCCAGTGAATTCAAAGCCCAGTCAACCATACAGACATAATCTAATCAAGCCTGGGCAGTGGACCGCCCAAAGGGGTTGTCATCCCTGGTTATTTCTCACACCCCCAAAGAGGCTGGCTGCCTGTGTTCCCTCGGGGACAGTGGGCAAGCCACTAAGGTTGGGGAATACGCTAGGTACCTCTCACTAGGAATAAGGAGTGGGGCAAATGATCATGTCTTTACCGTTTTTATAAACTCTGCCTCTGAGAAGGGAGGAGAAAATCCTCTTAAAAGAATGCAAATAAAGAGACTGCTAAAATAATGTCAACTGCATTGATCACCTGGTATGAAGTCCACACTATTAGGTCCTAACTACTAAGTCACAGGAGACCATTTGTTGTGGTGAAAGTAAAACGACTTTTCTCCCACCTATGGGTAAGTTATTTTCTTTGAAAGTATGGCTTTTAAGTCTTAGCCACAAAACCAAAACTAAAGTGAATGACAAGACAGGATTAAAATAATTACTTCACCAATCGAAAACATCACCATTAATCACACAATGCACATATACTATATTAAAATGCTTTCTTCAAATGTCACTTTTTCATATGAGAATAAACCTACCACTTAGTACAAGACTTACTTTCTGAAAGAAAAACATCTGGTGTGATTTACAATACTACTGTGAGCAAAAATTTTTTTCCCAGAAATCTCATTAAATTCTCCTTACCTCCTAATGGTTTCATTAACATGCAAGAAGCACAGGAGGGTTTTAAACCAAATAGTAAGTTGACATTTTTTAAATTACAAGAAAGTTTGCGAAATGATGGAAAAATGACTCATAATCATATCACCTTAAAACAATTCGGTGCTCCTGTACACCTTCTGTACAACTCCTCCACCTCACTGGTGCTGACTATCCATATGCATGCTTTTCAATTTTACATTATTGCAATTACATTTACCACTTTAAAAAAATGTGACTTTAAAACACAAGTGTTTCTTCACGTTGCCACAGATCTCCAGTGTTAAACCTTTCATGGCCGCATTTCCAACAAAAGGACACATCTTCATTGACCCACCCATGCCTCTACTGTTACAGAAGTAGACTGTTCTCGAGAGTTCATGATTACAAATAATTCTACAATTCATAACCTTATCTATTTAGTTTTTAAAAAAGATTTTATTTATTTATCTGACAGGGAGAAACAGAGCTAGAGAGGGAACACAAGAAGGGGGAGTGAGAGAAGGAGAAGCAGGCTTCTGGCCGAGGAGGGAGCCTGATGCAGGGATTGAACCCAGGACCCCAAGATCATGACCTGAGCTGAAGGCAGATGCTTAAGGACTGAGTCACCCAGGTGCCCCGAAATTGCACTTTAAAAAAAAAGATTTTATTTATTTATTTGAGAGAGAGAGACAGAGACAGTGTGTGTGGGGGAGGGCACAAGAGGGGGATAGAGGGGAGGGACAAGCAGACTCTACACCTAGCACAGAGCCTCACATGGGGCCTGATCTCATGACTCCAAGATCCTAACTGGAGTGGAAACCAAGAGTGAGACACCCAAATGACTGAGCCACCAAGGAGCCCCTAGACTGCAGTTAATGATTACTACATATTTTCCCATATGTTTGCATCAGACATATGGTGTTTTTATACAATGTCTGGTCACATCATTTGGACACCCATCTATTGGAGTCTTTTTTTTTTTTTTTTTAAGATTTTATTTATTTGACAGAGAGAAACACAGCCAGAGAGGGAACACAAGCAGGGGGAGCGAGAGAGGGAGAAGCAGGCTTCCCGCCGAGCAGGGAGCCCAATGTGGGACTCGATCCCGGATCTCCGGGATCATGACCTGAGCTGAAGGCAGTTGCTTAAGCAACTGAGCCACCCAGGAGCCCCTATTGGAGTCTTAATAGTTATGGTAATATACTGTTTATGTTTACTGTCTGATTTGGTGTAACATTTCCTAATTGATCATCTCCCCACTGAGTTTTTTTTTGCATGAAAAGTTTTACATTTTTATACAGTAAGAACTCAGAAATCTCTTCTTTTATTATTTTCACTGTTTCTTATAATCTTATATTTCTTATAATCTGTTTCTTACATACATACATAAATGTATGTATATATGTATGTATTTGACAGAGAGAAACATAGCGAGAGAGGGAACACAAGCAGGGGGAGTGAGAGATGGAGAAGCAGGTTTCCCGCCAAGCAGGGAGCCCGATGTGGAGCTCGATCCCGGGTCTCCGGGATCATGACCTGAGCCGAAGGCAGTCGCTCAACCAACTGAGCCACCCAGGCACCCCAATGTTTCTTACAATTCTTAAAATCACACATTCAAAAGACCAGGTTCTTTATTTTTCTACAGTTCTATGAAATATTTAAGACTTCAACACATTTGTGCATTTTGGGGAGGCCTATGGTACTAGGTAAAACTCTTTTTCCTACATGTGTAACCAGTTATTTGAATACTATTTATCTCTCATATTGACACGGTTTTATAGTTCAAATCAGTAGGAATTATTTTAAGAAGATTAAGAATTATTTTGAACTAAAGAACTGGAATAAACTAGGACTGAAATAAATAAATACAGCTGGAATTTAAGTAGAAATGAAAATAAGGCTTTTAGGGGCACCTGGGTGGCTCAGTTAGTTAAGCGGCTGCCTTTGGCTCAGGTCATGATCCCAGGGTCCTAGGATCAAGCCCTCTATTAAGCTCCCTGCTCAGCAGGAAGCCTGCTTCTCCCTCTCCCGCTGCCTGCAGCTCTGCCTATTTATACTCTCTCTGTCAAATAAATAAATAAATAAAATCTTTAAAAATAAATAAAAGAAGGCTTTTAATAGTTTGTTATAAAATCTAGGTATAAAAAATATAATTTGGAAATATAGCATTTCTTATTTATATACCAAGGGCAAAGTAATGGTGGTATGGATTGAATAATATCCATCCCTCCTCCCCTTGAAAAGATAATGCTTAAATCGTAACTCCTAGGACCTCAGAATGTAACTTTCTTTGGAAACAGGGTCATTACAGACATAGTTAGGTGAAGATGAGGTCTTACCAGAGGAGGGTGGACCCCTTACTTCACTATGACTGGCCACGTGAAGACAGTGACACAGGAAAGCATTATGTGAGGACAACAGCTGAGACTGGAGTTAATCAGCTAAGCACAACCAAGAAACACCACAGAGTACTAGCGAACCACAACACTCTAGGAACGTGCAGTGAAGTATTTCCCTCCAGGTTTCAAAGGAGCTGGGCTCTGATGACACCTAGTCTTTTTGACTTCTAGACTCCAGAACTGTGAGACAATACACTTCTGTGGTTTAAAGCCACCCAGCTTGTTGTACCCATCATAGTAGCACCTGGAAAGTAGTACAAATGGCAACAACTCTACATATAAGGCCAAACCAAGACCAGTGATGACAAAGTTCTTGCTCTGGCAGATACTATGGATGGGCCAAGAGCATTCCCAGTCTCCTTTCTCCTTATCTTCTTCCTTCAGAAAAAACTGCTTGGCCTCCCACACAGTTCACGGTGGCCAGGTGGCCCCTTTCTGTCCAGTGAAATGTAACTGGAAGACTAGGGGGAAGGACTTTCCTTCCTAAGTGATTACAAAGCCTCAAAACTGAAGTAGTACAGCCATCTTTTTGGCCCTGAGATGGAAAGCCATGTGCAAAGGATAGTGGGGCAGCAAGACAGCTGAAGCCTATGCCCGTAGATACTGCATCTCTAACTTAGTTAAATAGTACTTGTTGGGTTTTCTGTCATGACAGTCAAACACTGGGGAAAACAGGAATCAAATGTATTGTCATTTCAGTTTTATAAAGGGTCATGTAGAACTTCACGGCAAACATCAAGCAGAATCTCCATCATCCAGCCAACCATCCATTCATCCTATGATACAGAGTTTCAATCAAGCAGACTCCTGTCCTCCCTTCAGGCTCCAGTTTGGGTGTGTCCTCTTTCAGGAAGCTTTCGCTGACTCCTCATACAGACTTCAACATACTTTTCTGCTTTTTCCATTGATACCTTTTACACACCTTTATTTTTTTTTTAATCCTGATCACCTCATGTTGCAATGACCTGCAATTTCTCCTTTTGACCAGGAGCACAGAGCCCTTCTTTTTTCATCTTACTGTTACCAGCACTTAGGATGGAACCTGGAACTCAGTAGGCACTGAGTAAATAACTGTTGAATGACAAAAGAGTAAGAAAAGTCACTGAACCTCAAGGACAGGAAAACTAAAAGGAAATGAGGTTCAAGAGCATCAGAGTATGCCAGGCTTTTAATCATCAAATCATTCACTGGAAGGAAAACCTGACAGGTGTACCCCATAATCTTTATAACGTCATCTCACTTTTAATAACATTATGATTTAGTGGGATACATGAGTATTTATAATTTTTATTTCACCAAATAGTTTACTTTGTGCTAAGCGTTGTGTATTAATCATTTCCTTGAATTCTCCCAACAACCCTCCCAGGCAGTGGTGGGGCTAGATGACTTTTACCAAGAAAGTGTTTATAGAAGCAGTTTGGTTGGAAGTGGATGACTTAAGTACTTGTTTGAAAGTTCAGCTAACCTAGCTGGCCCACAGTCTTTCACTTGGACTGTATATTTATTTGGGATGGTCGAGGGGAGCAAGGAGATGGAGACTATGGAGGAGGAAGACAGGAAGCAACCTTAACTCTACCTTAAAGATGTGACTGAGCTCAATGATAGTATTAATTTGATCACTGCATTTCAGATATGAAAATTGAGACCCAGAAAGGATCGGGAACATATTCAAGGTTATTGAAGAATGGTGCAGGAGTGGACTGAGAGCCCTGCGTTGAACTCCTACACATACTGTCCGAAGTAGGTTCACACCAACACTCACAGCTTAAGGCTAAAAAGTTCCACTCCAACAAAAGGGCTGAGCATGACCAGAATAGTCCCCTTTATCTACAGTTATGAACAGCTTTCTGAAACCTGGTCACTTCAAAAATGATTCCAGGCCTGCTGTGTCTGGTCTTTGTTAAGTATTTTTAATTTTATTTTATTTTATTTTATTTTTTTTTTTTTAAAGATTTTATTTATTTGACAGCGAGAAATACAGCGAGAGAGGGAACACAAGCAGGGGGAATGAGAGAGGGAGAAGCAGGCTTCCCGCCGAGCAGGGAGCCCGATGTGGGACTCGATCCCGGGTCTCCGGGATCATGACCTGAGCCGAAGGCAGTCGCCCAACCAACTGAGCCACCCAGGCGTCCCTTTAATTTTCTTTACAGTTTGAAAATTTATCTCTTGGGGGCACCTAAGTGGCTCAGTCAGTTCTAAAGCTAGCTTTTTTCACTCAACAATATATCATGGACACCCTTCTGTGTTAATACACACCAGATTTACCTCATTGTTTTTGACAGTTGCATAGTATGAATCTGCTAACCTTTATCTAACCAGCTCTTCTCTCAGGTTATTTGGCTCTAATTTTTCCCATTATAACCAATGGTGTGTCAAACATTCTTGAGTACACAGTTCTTGTTTTTCTCTTGACAGAGGTGGGTTCACTGTGAAGATCAAGTTCCATGGCCCTCCATATGCATGGACCTCTTTGAAGGACACTGGGAGGGGGTGTGAAGCTAAGCTTATGTGAACTGTCAAAAATTAAGAAGGCATTTGCCCATTTTCCATGTTAGGGCACCTCTTCCATGATCCACAATTTAGTAAAGATTTTTTTAAAAGATGAGTCACATCTTTTATGTGACTTTATATATAAAGATTTATATATAGTTTTTATGTATAAAATTTAGCTTTAAAGCTCTAACATTTTACGGGGCTAAGTCAGTTGAGTGTCTCTTTTTTTTTAGGATTTTATTTATATATTTATTTATTTATTTATTTATTTATTCATTCATTCATTCATTCATTCATTCATTCGACATAGAGAGAGAGAGCACAAGCAGGCAGAGTGGCAGGCAGACAAGAGGGAGAAGTACATTCCCCATTCAGCAGGAAGCCCTCTGCGGAGCTGGATCCCAGGACCCCAGGATCATGATCTGAGACAAAAGCAGATACTTAACTGACTGAGCCACCCAGCCTTGAGCGTCTGACTCTTGCTTTTGGCTTGGGTTGTGATCTCAGGGTCATGGGATCCGGCTCCGTGGTGGGCTCCATGCTCAGCAGGGAGTCGGCTTGTGTCTCTCCCTCTGCCCCCTCCTGCTTGTATTCTCTCTCAAATAAATAAAATAAACCTTAAAACAAAACAAAACAAAACAAAAAAACCTTTAAGGGTACTTGGGTAGCTTAGTAGTTAAATGTCTGCCTTTGGCTCAGGTCATGATGTCAGAGTCCCAGGATTGAGCCCCACATCGGGCTCCTGCCTCTCACTCCCCCTGCCTGTGTTCCCTCTCTAGCTGTGTTTCTGTCAAATAAATAAGATCCTTAAAAAAAAAAAAAGGTAAATAAATAAATAATTTTTTTTAAAAAGCCTCTAACATTTTGAGTTTGTATTATTTTCTGCTTTGGATAGCTGAGGAATGTAAGGGTCTGAGAGATTAAGTGAGCATTCAAGGTCAGATTTGCTTGTAAAATGCAGCTCTAAGAGTCAAACTCAGGTCTGTCTGACCTCAAAGCTCGGGCTCTTGGTGGAAAGTAAAAGCTGTGATAATCCTCCTGACCTAAAATCCAATGGCAAATATAATAATTTATTTTTAAAGTAACAGGCACGAAACGGTAACCTGGTACATTTAGATGAGCTTTTCATTGCAGTTAAGTATAAGAGAACTCAAAGAATATTTCAACTATCCCATTTATAAGAAAAGTAACCAGGAAAAATATTTTCCTTAATAGTCTAAATGTGACTCTCATCTCCCACTGGAGAGCAACACAGACACACCGGTCCTCACCCTTCTTTCATCTAAATCATTCATTGGCCTGCAAAGTCAGCCAGTGAGAGACAATACACTCTCTTTAATATTCTTTAAAAAGCACAATTGTGGGATGCCTGGGTGGCTTAGTCAGTTAAGCATCTGATTCTTGATTTCAGCTCAGGTGGTGATATCAGGGTTGTGAGATCGAGCCCATCATTGTGCTCCATGCTGGGCATGGAGCCTGCTTGGGATTCTTCCTCTCCCTCTGTCCTTCCCGCCTTCCTCTCTTAATTACTTCATTCATTCATTCATTCATTCATTCATATTACATTTAATTTTAAAAGCACAACTATACCTTCCTTGACAACCTAATATCTCTGCTCACTAAGGAAACTTGGTTTTTGGTGGTGATTTTCTTTAAAACAATTTGAATAAAGTATCTCCAAATTGCAATAAATGTAAAGTTACTGAAGTTCCATGGCTTTAGGAAAAAAGTGGCAAATTTCTCAAAGGAATGTGTTTTAGGCTTTACAGAGCAGGCAGGGAAAATTCCTCTCGGTATGAGATGAGTGAACAGACTTAAGGGAGGGAGTCATGCAGGACTTCACCCATCTCAGCAGTGAAGATTTCAAGCTGCTTTCTGGGCTTGATGGCAGTCAGTCCTGAGTCAGCTTCTAAATCACTAGCTGAATTGTATGAAATTTGTGTTTGGTGATATTTTTCTTTTAAGGTTTTGAAACAGGTGAAGTAGTCATTCTACTGATGTAACCTTTGGAACATCATAAATTTAGTATTGTTTAAAAAAAGTCTTCTAGGAATGCCTAACTCTGTCAAGTAACAGGCACACGGAAAACAAAGCTGAAATCCATGAGACTGCCATTCATCTCTAATCTGAGCCTTTGATAGCTGGCATCCATATTCTCACATCAACTGCAAATGCTAACCTGTTAATAGCTTCCTGACGATCTGCTTTTTGCTCTGATGCCTCCAATGATTTCATCATAATTTAGGCAGAGTATAATATCACAATTGATGTTCCCTGGCATGAAGCCTCTCTAACTGTTCTACAACCAGTTTCCTTCTCAGTCTGGTACTCTAACTCTTTTTAAAGCAGAAAATTCTTAACCATGCCATGGGAACACACAGAGAGTTATAATACTCCTAAATGTTGCTATAATGTTTACAATGCCATATTAACAGAGAGTCTGACATGGAGCCAAGATCATTTGTTATCCTAGCCCTTCAGTAAGACACTCTTCATCATGGTGAGTCTTCCCACCCTTTGGGAGAGAGCGTTAGTAAGAGTGCAGAATTTTTTAATCTCTCCTATTCGTTATCCACTTTAACTCTTTTTCCTTTCTATTTGTTTGTTTGTTCTGCTAATGGACTTTCCCCACTCATTTTTGGTTTTCAAAGTTAACACTTCTTTTCCATCCAGCCATTTTAAAAGCTCTCCTAAACTTCCTGGAGCCCAGAACTATGCTAGTTTCTCCCCTCTCCTTGTGCTCACCTTTCCAGTGACCCTCATCCAGTGTCTCCCCGCAGGGGCTGATGTGTGGCTTGACTGCCACTGGGTGGCATTTTCAGAAAAAGTCCAGCTGGAGCTGATGGGCCATCCTAAAGCTTCTCTCCCTGTTCTGCGACTCCAAGGGACAGGACCATGGATAGAAGTTCATAGTTAGCTAATGTTTACATTGTCCTTGTTTCCTTCAGTTTTTACCCCAGCCTCCCAAGAATACCACCTCCCATCCCCACTCCCCATCCTCCAGTTTCTGCCAAATCAAAGGCAGACCACGCTTGGGTTGTTTGCCTGGACTCCTACTAGAACGGGGTGATGCCAGGATTGCATGAGATGCAAAAATAGCATTAACATTCAGATATTAACTACTTTTATCGATGGGGAAGGAATGTTAGAAGAAAGCAAGCTTTTCTGTAATCTTTCAATACAAGCCTGTTTGAGAGAACGACAGAATTCTTGCTTCTCCAACTCAGAGCTGAGCTGGTAATTATATATTTCAGAAGAATACCACATACAATTAAAAAAAATCATAAAAAAACCTACCAGCCTAAAAATGTGACATGACATGAAGCTCAATATAAAGTTGTTCAATGCACATACGGTAATTGCACCAATTACATTTAAAATATTTATTTGCTTACCAAAAACCCCAAGATGTAAAAGGCTAATTATCAAAAATGACACCAGTGAACAGTTTTACCCAGGCTAACCAAAAACAGAATAATATTAATAATGCAAAGAGATGAAAAGAAACTTCAGTTTACATTTTGAATTAAAATGTCAACTAAATAAAACAGCAAATTCATCAGCCTTGTTGTTCACATACATGCCTTCAACAGTTGAAGAAAATATAAAAAGCCTTTTCAGCTTTGATAATCACTTTGACTCTTTGGAATTGATGGAGAAAAGAAACTACATCAAAACTTCCATGTGTTAAGATAGGTTAAATTAAATGCATAATTTGAAAACATGTGATAATTTCTTAAAGCACGAGTCTAGTTAACGGGTACCATTCTGATGGCCCCAGACAAAATCAACTGACAGCCTTAGGTGTCGTGGGGTCCATTTTTATTTCCAAACACTACGAAAAGTGTATCACACAAGACAGTTCTCTTTTGGTATGTTTTACACAGTATTTCTTCCTGAGTTTTCAGGCCTAAAATTAAAGAGTTACACGTGATGAGAGTCAAGGGGTGATTTACTGAAATAAGTGACATTCTCCACTGACAGCTTCGGATTCAGATTCCTCTGGGTGAGTACAGTCCAAGCGCTATGAACAATTAAGTACTAGCACACAGATGACCATTGTCATGTTACTTAAAAAAAACTTGGCCCACATGTATGCTTTGACTTAAAATGAAGAAATACGAAGGCACTGTCTTTTGTCACAAAGAGAGGACTGCTGCCCTCTTCCCAAATGAGCAGAGGTAATATCTCATTGATACTTTGTTTTTCACTATCTCCAGTTAGGCTACTTTATCCCACTGTAGTAATACCAATCATATATACATAATACAGAACTGTTAACTGATCGCAGGGAAGATACTAGTGTCTGATTTTTCCAAATTCGTGGGGTAAAGGGATCACTACAGAGTCACAGTGATGTCCAAATACAGAAATGCTTCTGAGTCATACCAGAAAGGTTAAATGTTAGTATTAAATGGAAGGGTACTTAATTCTTTTTTGTGAGAAAAATACAGACAATTTCTACAATTTAGAACTATTTTACCCCTTTCAACTGGGTAACAAATAGGAAGAAATGTGGCTTTCTGAAAATACTTTCGAAAGTTGGTTATTATTTCCTTTAGCTGGAATGGAAAGCTTTCTCTTCTCATCTTTACCATCTAGCTTCTGCCCATCTTTTAAGAACTAACTCAAGCTCTTTTGGTTCCACCAAGCCCCCCCTCATTTATTCAGCCCATAATGTTACTCTATTTTGAGTAGTTCTAAATGAGGCCATTCCTTATATTAGTACATCATTCTGTATCTTCTCTTTTATTATTTGTTAACTTTTTAATAATGTGTGTTTGACTTTCCAGTAAATTGAGTTATTTGAGCTCCCTCGTTTCCTACACTCTCCAGGCCTTTGCGCAGTGCCTCAAAATCTACTTAGTTGATGGAAACATCTTATTTTCACTAGTGTTTTGTAAGGAATATTAAATAGCCTAAATCTTGCAAATTAAATACTCATGAGAAAGATATAACTGGAAGTTCTCCGGAAATAAAACAAAAATGAGGTAAGTAAGACATGTCATTGACTGATACATTAATAGTCATTTATATCCATAGGGTTCTCCATGCATTTTCTGCCAGGCTGTCTCCCCTGCCCATTTTACTGTCAGGTCTTCCAGAGTAAGAATTAGGTGTTCTTACTATATGACCCATTAGGCTTACAACCATGCCCTGAACACAGCAGACACTCAACATGAGCCTTTGCTTGAGAGTCAAGCATGGGTAATTGTAGGTTCTATGTTTATTCAGACAAAGATAAATTAACTCTTTTATGCACTGGATGAAATCCTTCACCAAACCTTCCCTGGGCCTCAGTGCAGCTGGGTCGTAGAGTGTCATTTCATTTTATGTTCTAAGAAGGCTGGACCCAAGGGCACTCCACTCCCACTGCCCCCACTGCCTCACCCCCACACAATCTTCCCCCAGAGTAGCTCAGACCCATCCGTCAGGCTTGCCAACACCTGATCAGGGTACACCTCATTTCATGAACAAGAGAATTTGTGTAGAGAGGAGATCAGATACTTCTCCCAGAATCACACATAATCACAGACCCTCAGTGCAGGGAAGCGGAAGGATTGCTTCCTGATGACCAGTCTTCTTTTCAAATACCTAGCTCACACTCATTCCCTAAATTACAATAAATGCGTATGAAAGAACTGTACCCTTTTCAGTCCCAAGAAATCGTGGAAATCAGGAAGACACTCAGCTTAGACTCAACACACACGGCTGCCTGCCGCCACCAGTGCCACTGGGAAGCACTTGAGACAATTCAAAGGGCACTTGATTCCTTTCCACCAGATGAGCCTCTCTTTCCTCTACAGCCTTATTTTCTCGCTGTCCCTTTGCTGATCCTTTAAGTTTGTTCTCATTTGTTTCTGAGGTCTAGCCACCTATAGCATTATTCGGGCTGGCACTCCAGATGATTTTTAGCAAACAAAGGTAAAAATATCCTCCCTTAGATTTCCCATTAATTATTTTTATATAGCACGCAGAAAAAAAGAAAAAAAATACAAATAGTGTATCATTACCCTTATGCTATGTCTTTATGATCAAACACAAATTATTAAAGTACTCTTACTGAAACAACACAAGCCTTTAAGAATAGTAGGCCTGAGGGGCGCCTGGGTGGCTCAGTTGGTTGGGCGATTGCCTTCGGCTCAGGTCATGATCCCGGAGACCCGGATCGAGTCCCACGTCGGGCTCCTTGCTCGGCAGGAAGCCTGCTTCTCCCTCTCTCACTCCCCCTGCTTGTGTTCCCTCTCTGGCTGTGTTTCTCTCTGTCAAATAAATAAAATATTTTAAAAAAAGAAAAAAAAGAATAGTAGGCCTGAGAAGTAAGTCTTTTGGCCAAATTTCAGGATACTAGATGGCAAGGTAGGTGAGCATAGTTGAGTAGATGCATAGCTAATACTGGTAACAAGGATGAGATTTTTTTTTTTAAAGATTTTATTTATTTGACAGAGAGAAACACAGCCAGAGAGGGAACACAAGCAGGGGGAGTGAGAGAGGGAAGGCAGGTTTCCCAAAGAGCAGGGAGCCTGATGTGGGGCTCGATCCCGGGTCTATGGGATCATGACCTGAGCCGAAGGCAGTCGCTTAACCAACTGAGCCACCCAGGCGCTCCAAGGATGAGATTTTTAAAGCCCTGATTCATGTCTGGGATCAGATGAAATATAAGATCACAAAAATTCAGAACAATGGAACTTGACCCCATAACATGAAAAACAAATGATAGTCAGACATATATGGGTGAGTCTAGTGGTCCATGTCTGGGGTTGTTTTTGCAGGACCTGGGCCAAGCTATCATCTCAACTGGGAAAATTGTTCATCCCAACATATGGTAAAAGTCATGTTCCCTCTAGTAAGGCACCAGATTAAATGGGCTCATGAAACCATCTCCCTTGTAATTCTTTGAGAAGCCTAAAAAGAATAACATTAGAAAAAGAAGAAGACAGGCAGGCACTAATTACCCATGTTAGAAGCTAGAAATATTAGAAATGACGACACAGAAATAACTACGGGTTTATTCTTGAATGTGATCTTACTGAGGGAAAAGCTGACATTTAAAAAGGTATTTATATTTTCGTACCATTACTTGAAAGATCCTTTAAGTTGAGAGGATAAGGTGTGAGATGAAGAGGGCAACTGAAATTTATAAAAATCACTCAGTGACTGAAGAAGATCAAAAGGAATATATCCACCTAATCTGTAACATAAAAAAGGAGGGAGGTACCATTCCATGAAGCAAGGACCCTTAGGCACTCTATGTCTGGTCTATTCAGCACAGAATAGGCCCATGGAATTCATTACTCCAGGAAATGGCATTAGCTGGATATCTTCGGAAGTTAAGGAAGGCTTTGGGAAAATTCGTAGTTGACAGATTAGCACTGGGATGTTAAAGGAATGGGTTTGAACTACATGGGTCCACTTGTACACGGATTTTTTTCAATAAATATAGTACTAAGTGTTTCTCTTCCTTATGATTTTCTTAATAAAGTTTTCTTTTTCTCTAGCTTACTTTATTGTAAGAATACAGTGTATAATATATTTGACATACAAAATATGTGTTTCTTGAAAGTTGACTTTATTGCTAAGGCTTTTCTGGTCAACAGTAGCCTACTGGTAGTTAAGTTTTTTTAGGTAATCAAAAGTTATATGGGGGATCTCGACTGCCCAAGGGTTGAGGCCCCTAATCCCTGCATTGTTCAAGTGTTAACTGTATCTCTAATCTTTCCAATATTAATATCACAGCAGCAAACTATGCTTTCCACACAGTATTTGGTGATTCCTTCAAGGGAGAAAAAAAAACAAACCCTGAGTTCAATAATGACATTATTATTAGCAGTAATAGCAGCAACAGTAACTAGCTTTTACTAAGATTCAGGCACTGTATGCTGTGCTTTATATTATTTATTTTATAATTATTTATAACAATTTATATTATTAAGTCATGTAATTCTCCCTCACTTCTAGGAGGAAGGTTTCTCCACTGTATGTAAGAGGAAACTGAGATCTATAGAGGTTAGGCAATTTGCCCAAGTTCAGAGCTAGTGAATGGCAAAGCCAGGATAGTACGCCAGGCAACATAACTCCAAAGCTTGTGCTCTTAAAATATGTGTATTTACATTTTTCAGAGGAATTCAGACTCTGAAACACTCAAAACAAAACTCTACACAAAAGGGGAATGAAATCCTAGAAGATATTTCTTTGTATTATGTTGTTACAAAAGGTGTTTTAAAACTATTAAGAACCACTGATCATTTCACTTATGATGGTTCTATTTAAAGTACTATTTCTATTCCATTTTACCAAAAGTCATATTATTGATAGTCATATAGTCATATCGTCTGTTTGATGACACATCAATAGTAAAATGACTTTTAAATTGTCTGTTGCTTAATGTGAATATTCAAAACCTAGGTATTTAGTGGAAGGATGTGTGTTCCACAAGGAAAGCTCAGTTCTCAAATGGGAGGGAAACCGGTGCTCATCAGGTACTTGGTAGATGCCTCCCCCAGGGCAAAAAGCCAAGATAGCAATTGCCACCCTGGGGTCAACCATGTTGGGGTTATATAGCTTACCCCCTGGTAGCTGTTCAGACAATCCAAAACACGAGTCAATTCTAAATATTTACAAATGCATTATAAGCTTTTAAGTTACCCTAATGTCCTTAGAAAATTCACAAAATTAACTTCTATTTCCAGAGAACCCAATCAGCTTCTACTAAATGAGGTGCCCTCAGAAACAGGTTGAACAGAGCAAAATAATCCAGAACTGAAACACCTCCATGGGTAGTCCTAAAAATGACTAATCTTCATTTGGGTTATTGAGGGCTGCTTGATTACAAATGAAAAAACTAAATTTAACATTCAGGTGACCTGCCTTCCCCACACAGGATTAATCAAACAGGGTAGAGCTGAATACGGGGCTTTAGGATATCATCAATATCCAAAATATCCAACCACAGAAAGTAGGAGCTGGTGTCGAAAGGTGTTGTAAGGACATGTATGTCATCCACAAACCACACTGCTGCTATAGCCACACTTGTAGAGTGCTCTCTGTGCACTAGGCATTATTCTAAGTGCTTTTAACAAATCATTTACTAAAACCTATTAACAGCATTATGAAGTAGGTACCTTATCAGTGCCATTTTATGGGTGATGAAACTGTAACTTGGACATTAAGGAATTTGCCCATCTACCCAACTAGGAAATGGCAGAGTTGAAGTTTAAACCCATGCAGTCTAGGTCCAGCATCTACGCTCTCAACCACGAAGTAAACTGTCTACAAGAATTGAAATAAAGCCCCTCTGGACAGTCTGAAAGATGGTGTCTAGTTATATCTACTACCTTGATAAAAACACACTGCAAGTTCAAATGAATATGATAAGCTAAGAGTCCATCCACCCAACTAGTCATTTCAGTCAAATATCCTGACTTGAATTAGCTCTGCTAATATATCCAGTCCATCTGGTTTTGATTAGAATGTTTCATAAATATCAAAGAACTAGGGGGCGCCTGGGGGGCTCAGTCAGTTGGGCAACTGACTCTTGGTTTCAGCTCAGGTCATGATCTAATGGTCCTGGGATCGAGCGCCACATCAGGCTCCAAGTTCAATGAGTAGTCTGTTTCTCCCACTCCCTCTGCTCTGCCCCCTGCTTGTGCTCACTTGCTCTGTCTCTCAATCACTCTCACTCAAATAAATAAAATCTTAAAAAATATATCAAAGAACCAGTCTTGGTCTATTTTATTGTATCTTGCTTTCTCCATGTCAAAAAGCCAAAGGAAATAAATAAATGTAATTAAGGATATAATGAAAAGATCAAACCTGCTGAGGAATAAATCATTTGGGAAGCTAACCTGGCAGTTCAGACCACCCTGGGGATAATCTTCTCCACCACTTGAGGGCTTGGTCTTGCCAATAACTACAAATGTGTTCTTCCTATCATTCTGCCAATTAAGAAGGCAAACCTGGTCCTTCAAGGCTTTTGTCACCACCATGGGTACTGGAACAGGCAAAGGCCAGAGAATGGCAGAGACCATTAATCACATGGTAATGGAAAGAATGGAACATGTCCCCTGCTTGTGTGCTTTCCTTGTGGACCAAACAACAGTCCTCATGGGAAGACCTACACCATTTATAAACAAGGCATCAGGGTTCTAAGATGCAATGTGATTTTTTTTTTTTTAAGATTTTATTTACTTGACAGAGAGAAACACAGCCAGAGAGGGAGCACAAGCAGGGGGAGTGAGAGAGGGAGAAGCAGGCTTTCCGCCGAGCAGGGAGCCCAATGTGGGACTCGATCCCAGGTCTCCGGGATCATGACCTGAGCCGAAGGCAGTCGCTCAACCAACTGAGCCACCCAGGCGCCCCACAATGTGATTTTTTTATAAAAGAAAAAAATCACAATGCAGTGCATCTTACAATTTTAATTTTTGAAATTTATTTTTATTTTATTATTTTATCTTATCTTATCTTATCTTATCTTATTTTATTTTATTTTATTATCTTACCTCTTCAGAGGCCTTGGCTCCCCTGGAAAGATAATAGATATCCTAGCTATGAGGAATTAGAAGAAACACAGTGTTCTGCTTTGGATTCTCATTAGGAAATCTTTCATATGAAGCAGATGGCAGGGTTTTAGACTTCTCAGTAATTTCTCGTGACACACCAAACTAACTTTCTTTGCTCCTGTGTTTAACCTCTAATAACAGCGGCAGTGGGAAAAAGATAGTCTTTTAGATTTCATGGGGGCGGAGAAGAGTTCTGTGTATTCTCCTCAAATCTTGGGGGGGAAATATCCTATTTCAAATAGAAATTGAACAATATTGATTGATAGCCTAACTTTCACAACACTGCCCTAAATGCTAAAGGAAACAGGCAAGAAATATCTGTCAAACATGCTGCTTCTTTCTTAGGAGATGAAAACAGAGTTGAAAAAAAATTATGCACAGTTTTACATACAAACACATAAATACACACGTAAACTTAAGAACACATTACGATGATGGCTTCTCAAATACAAAGGAAATGGATAAATAAATAAATGGGAGACTTTGTATTATTTTAAGTAACCACTGACATTCTGGGTTTAGGGTTACTAATAGGTTCCTTAGCACTGCGATCAAACCGAAAGGAGGAAAAGGACCACCTTTTCCAACACAGCACCTTAAAGTAAAGAGGTCAATGGGTAGCTCAGAAAAAGATTTAAGGGGCGCCTGGGTGGCTCAGTGGGTTAAAACCTCTGCCTTGGGCTCAGGTCATGATCTCAGGATGCTGGGATCGAGCCCCACATCGGGCTCTCTGCGCAGTGGAGAGCCTGCTTCCTCCTCTCTCTCTGCCTGCCTCTCTGCCTACTAGTGATCTCTCTTTCTGTGAAATAAATAAATAAAATCTTTAATAAAAAAAAAAGAAAAAGATTTAAAATAGCTTGTATATATTTTAAAAACCGAGAAGGGCTACTTTCTATTTTAGACTGAAGTTAACATGGTGGAAGGGGTGGAGTAGAGAAAAGACTAGTTTCCTAATAAAAATAGAGATCACAATGATTTCTTTAAAACTAAGCTAACATGAAGAAAATCCTGATTTTTTAAAAAAAATGGATAATAAAAAACCAGAATGCATTCAGTGGAAAAAAAAATTCTTCTGACAGACTAATAAGGCCTCTAATATGATAATCTGGTGTTTATCTGCGCTTTGCTTGTGCAATTGCAGTTTTCTCAGCTATTATGCAAGCACTGTAAAATGAAGAATACCTAATTGCCTCCTGGAGAAAAGTATTACTACCGAAATGACTTAAGCAAACACATTCTGAACTAACAAAGTATTTTAAAATAATTTGAGCTGAAAAATGAATGACAGCTAAATGAGTGCCATTAGCCATGCTGTAGGTGCCCCTGGCTATGGCCCATTTCGTAGAGAACACCCACCAGCCTCAGGACAGCTTCATCAGCACTGTGTCAAATACTTCAGGAACTAGGTTCTCCCCTCTGAGCTGCCATAGTGCCTGTCAGCTGGGAGTACTACTCTACCTACTGCCAGGTGAACTCATGACAGGGAATGCTCTTGGCTTCCGTTTCTGGTGAGAAGGGATGTTCCCACAGTTGGTAGAGAGAACTTACTAGGTAAAACAGAGCAAGAGGTAGGTCCATTGGCAAGGAACAAAATCAAAGCTGGAGAAAGTCGGGAAAGGCAAACGGGACCTTCTCCTACCTGATAGTAAGCTCTCCAGACATGTGGGTTTTCTAATTTGTAAAGGAAGTTGCTATATTTTTTGCTCTTAAACTCCAAAGGAAGTATATATGGAAACATATAGTCCATATGTTCTCATATAACTTAGGAGGCACTCCCTCTTTTGTTCCGTGAGATAGTATCTTTTGAAACTATAAAAAGAATTGTTCCAAACTCAGAAATAAGTAATAGAAGTGTTTCAACCAGTGGATAAATTTGGGGCACACTGACTCAGTGCAAACCATCCTTCCTTTAGCGGCCATGGCCTGCCTGGGGCCTGTTCCCAGTCCACCCAGGCAGCTCTCTGCCCACAGTAGCCCAGTAACTGCTGAGCCAAGCCACCTCTTCAGTCATTCAGCTTTTCCTTGGGGCTGGTGCTTGCCTCCAATCTCTAAGCTCTTGAAGACCCGCTGGGTCCTATCTCTGGTAATTCTGTCTTCCTAGTTTGGAGGCACCTAGTCCTAATTCTGGTAACTCTGCCTTCTTGGTTACTGCCTTCTCAAATACTGGGCTTCTTACTCTGCCTGATGCCTTCAGCTGCCCTGACTCCGGCTTACCTACTAGCCTGTACCACTGATTTCTGGGGGCCTTCATTACCACCCATTTTTGCTTCCATGGTCCAACTTCTTGTCTAGTATACCCAGTCGTTATTTTTCTATTTTTGGACACAATACAGGTGAATCAAAAAACAATTTGCCAAAGCTTAAAATGTAAAGCGTAAAGTGAAGGCTTGCAGTAAAGGCAGTTTCACTGCAGGGAATGGCAGCTGTGCATTAGAGACTCCACTGCTTTACGTCACTTGTCCAGTCTGGTGTATTACACTGTGACCACGCAACAAACAACCACTCCAGGCTAGATTTCTAACCTCTTCTACGGCGCAGCCCCAGCTATAGAATCCTGGGACTGGAAGGAATCATATTGGTCCAGCCACGCCTCTGTTCTAAAAAAACATTATTCAGCGGGGCTAGAATAAAAGTCATGTTCAGAATCTTTATAAAACAGAATCCTGATCAATTTCACTTCCTGTGTAGGAATCAAAGATTCCCAATGCCTACTGGTCTACAGAGTGAGGTTATGAACCTAGGCTGTGCAAGACAAAGCAAGAAATGCAGGAAAAGATTACTAGAACGTCTATTTGCAGTTATAGGATATCACTTATGTTTCCTTTTTTGTATATTTTATATAAAGTGTATATATCAATACAGTAGTACATGTGTATAGTTTATTAATAAATGTATGTATAAAGGGGTAAATATTTAGAAATCTTTTACAGATAGGAAGTGCAATAAAAATGTTTGGAGGACAGTGGCCTTCAGGACAATGACAAACATCTTAGAGCAGCAATTAAAGTAGCTCACAGGTTTTTAGGGGCATCTGGGTGGCTCAGTTGTTTAAAGTAGTTCACAGTCTGTCTTCAACCTGCCATTCCTGCCATCTCACCCATAAGTATTACCCCGACCTGGGCACCCTATACTCCATTCACACTGAATTGCGAGACTGTAAGCTCTATGAAGGCAGGAATTATGAACATCTAACTCCCCCTTTGGATGCCCAACCCACAGCACATTGCTTTCAGCTATTGGACAACAGGCAGCATTGGACTGTGATGCCCAGGAAAAGGGAAACAAATGAGGTGAGTCTTAAGATCACTCCAGGCAGAAGACGGATGATTTGTTTTATTGAGGAGATCAAGACAGAATTAGGGGAAATAGAGATACTGGAATTTATGGGGCAGAATACCAGAGAGGAGGGAGCTATGTACAAGGAGAGCTTCAGAAATCTGTACAGTTTCTTCCTTGAGTCTTTGCCTGAGCACTAAGCTCTGCTTCCATAGAGTGTCTCCATGAAGCTGAGCAAAGAATGCCAGGCTGGAAGATGTTCCAGTTTCATCTAGCCATACTGGAAGGATATTTACATAATGGAGGCTTTCAGGGAAGATTCCAAAAGGATCCCCAAAGATACCCTTAGTAGTAGGGCTAAGCTAGACAGAAAGTAAAGGCTACTCTAGACATGCCCCAACAGAGCTTAAAAACAAAACAAAAATCAGACTTTAAAGAATCCAGTTGATTCATAAGCAACCTGACTACCAAGAGAAAATAAATTTTGGACCTTTAACAATGTAATGTTCACATCTTGCATCCTGAAAAACTCACTAGACTTGCAAAGAAAAAATGTGATCAAAAACAGAAGAAAATTTGCCAATAAAAACTTACTCAGAAATGACAAAATGATGGATTTAACAGAACAAGGAGTCATAAAAACATGTTACAAACATTATATATGAAGTAGTATATAGTAGTACTCCCCTTTCCATCTGGGATACATTTCAAGGTCCTCAGAGGATACCTGACACTAGGGAATAGTACCAAAACCTATATATGCTATGTTTTTTTTTTCTTCTACATACATACATATGCACCTGTGATAGAGTTTAATTTATAAATCAGGCACAGTAAAAGATCAACAATAATAAAACCAGAACAATTATAATAATATACTGTAATAAAAGTTATATGAATGTGGTCTCTCAAAGTATCTTATTATACTATACCTTCTTGTTATGATATGAAGTGATAAAATGCCATGTGATGAGACAAAGTGAGGTGAATGATGGATGATGTGACATAGCATTAGGTTACTATTGACCTTCTACATCAGAAGGAATCGGATTGTCTGCTTCCAGACTGTGGTTGACCGGAGGTAACTAAAACCACAGAAAGTGAAACCACAAATATGGCGGGGACTAATGTAATACTATTTGAAAGTAGATAAGTTAATTATAAAGTTTAAACCTTGGGGCAACCACTAACCTTAAACAGAATATAATAACTAAGCCAATAGTAGAGAAAAATGGAATGCTAAAAAAGAATTAATACAAAAGAATACAAAAAAAGACAAGAAAGGAAAAAAAGAACAAAGAACAGATGGGGCAAATAGAAAACAAATAGCAATATATTAAACTGAAGCACAACTACATCAACAATTAAATTCAGTGCAATTAAAAGCAAAGTTTGTCAGTGGGCTCAAAATCCAAGATTTAATTGTATGGTTGTCCATAAGAAATGCACACAAAATATGAAGAGATGGATAGGTTAAACATAAATGATTGAAAAAGATATCCATGCAAAACTAATCATAAGAAAGCTAGAGTAGCTATGTTAATATCAGACAAAACACACTTCATATAAAGAATATTACCAATGACAAAGAGGAAAACTTCATAAATTTAAGGGATCAAGTCACCAAAAATACATAACAATAATTAATACATACACAACAAATAAAAGAGCTTTAAAAGACATGAGGTAAAAACTGACAGAAAAGGAAAGAAAAATAGACAGATATATAATTGTAAAAGGAGATTTTATCATGCCTCTCTCTGTAACTGATAGAATAAGTAGGCAGAAAATTAGTAAGGACAAAGAAGATAAGAGTAATATTATCAAACTTGATTTAACTGACATATATAGAACAATATATCAAACAATGACAGAATACATATTTTTTTCAAGTGCAGATGGAACATCCATCAAGTGAAAACACATAAAGGGCCATAACAGAAGTCTCCATGAATTTAAGAATGAAATTATTCAGAATCTGTTCTCTGACCAAACTAAAATTAAGTTATAAATCAATAACATAAAGACATCTTAAAAATCTCCAAATACTTGGAAATTAAGCAACATGCTGCCAAATAATCCACAGATCAAAGAATAAGTCAGAAAATTTTTAAAAATATTTTGAAGTAGTATTATTTTGAATAATAACTAAAATATATCAAAATCTGTTAGGTGTATTGTGCTTAGGAGGGAAATTTGCAGCTTTGAATGCTTACATTAGGAAAAAAGAAACGTTTAAAATCAATGACTTCAGCTTTCACATTTGGAAGCTAGAAAAAGAAGAGCATATTAAAACCAAAATAATTAGAAATAAGGAAGTAGAAAATATAAAAAAGAGAAAGCAATGAAATAGAAAAGGGACAAACAATAGAGAAAATCAATGAAATTAAAAGCAAGTTCTTTGAAAAGATCAATTAAGTTGATAAGCTTAAGAAAAAAAAGGTATGAAACACAAATGTTGGGAATGAAATACGGGAAATTGCTATAGGTCCTATGAACATTCAAAGAATAAAAAGGGGATATTATAATAAGTTTATGTAAATACATTTGAAAAATTATATGAAATATACAAATTCCTTGAAAGACACAAGTTGTCAAAACTGATACAAGAAGAAATAAAAGATTGGAAGCAGGATGTCTATTTAATTGCATATGTAACTAAAAACTTTTCCACCAAGAATACTCTAGATCAGACAACTTCACCAATTAACTCTATCGAGCATTTAGGGAAGAATTACTATGCATTCTGTACAAATTCTTTCAGAAAAGAGAAGAGGAAAGAACACTGCCGATTTATTTTATGAGTTCAGCAATAACCTGATACCAACCAAAGAAACTACAAACAAACATCAAGAAAAATACAAACCATATGGCTAGGAAGGACATAGATGACATAACCCTTAACAAAACAACAGCAAATCAAATCCAGTGTTATCTACAAAGGATATTATCTTATGACAAAATACTATTTATACCAGAAATAAAAGATTAGATTGACATAGAAAATCAAATGTATTTATCATATGTAAAATAAGTAAGAAAAATAAATAAATAAAAATTATACAATCATTTCAAAAGATGCAGGAAGATAATTTGACAAAATGCAATACACATTTATGACAAGATTTCTCAACAAACCAGAAACAGAAAGACACTTCCTCTTTTTAATAAAGGGCACCTACAAAAAAACCTTACACTTAGCATCATAATTAATGGTAAAAGACTAAATTATTTCGCCCAAGATCAGAAACAAGTGAGTAATATCCATTCTCAACACTTCTATTCAGGGCTGGACTGGAGGACCCGTTTCCAGTTTATATAAAGAACTCTTGCAATTTAATAAAATGAAGGCATACATTCAATTACAAATGACACACACAAAAATTAAATGGAATCTTCATACTTCACAGAAGGAGACAGTCAACAAACACATGAAGAGATATGCAACATCAGTAATCATCAGGGAAATGCAAATTAAAATCATAATAAGGTAACATTACATTGTTACCATAATGGCTAAAATTAAAAAGATGGACCATACCAAGTGTTCGTGAGCTTATACATTGCCCAGGGGAATGTAAAAGGATAAAACTACCTTGGGAAAATTTGGCAGTTTTGAAAAAGTTCAATATATACCATACATACCTACGACTCAGGCACCTGCCCACTACATATTCATTCAAGAATAATGAAACCATGTGCCCATCAAAGATCCTGCCACAAATGTGTCTAATTAGCTTCATTCACAGCAGCCCAGAACTAGGAGCAATCCAACTGTTTATCAACTGGTGAATGGATGGACAAATTGGGTAGCATATTCATACAATGGAATAAAGAAGATGAATTCTTGATACACAGCAATGTAGATGAATCTCAAAAAACAAAGCAAAACAAACAAACAAAAAAACAAGAAAAACAAACCAAACAAAAACAAACCAACAAAACAAATGATTTGAGAGGAAAAGATACTCACAAAAGATTATATATTATATAATTCCATTTATATAGAATCTAGAATAGGCTAAACTAATCCATAGTAACAAAGCATAAATCTGTAATGGCCTGGGCCTGGGGTTCGGAATTGATCATAAAAGTACATGAGAGAACTTTTCAGAGTGATAGAAACATTTAACTTGATTGGAGTAGTGGTTACCCATGTGTATATATTTGTTAAAACTCATATAAATTTACATTTAAAGTGTATGCATTCATTGTATGTAAATTATACCTTTATAAAGTTGATTTTAAAAGTTAAAAAGGGGTGCCTGGGTGGCTCACTTGAGTAAGCATCTGCCTTTGGCTCAGGTCATGATCCCAGGGTCCTAGGGTCGAGCCTTGCATTGGGCTCCTGGTTCAGAGGGAGTCTGGTTCTCTCCCACCCCCTTGCCGCCTCCCCCCACCCTGCCCACTCATGCTCTCTTGCTATCTCTCTCTCAAATAAATAAAATCTTTTAAAAAATAAAAAAATAAAATAAAAGTTTAAAAGCACTCTAGACATAAATAAGTGGAAGTTTTCCTTGTGATCTACTATACTATGAGGGCTAAGAAAACAAGCCCATTTGGAAATCAAAATGAGTGACTGTAATTTATCTTGGATTATTCCTTATCCTCACCTTTACCTTTGTCTGCCTGGAGACTGTGGACTTTGCTAGAGACTGATTTATATAAATAACCCAATCAGGGGCACCTGGGTGGCCTGGTTGTTAAGCATCTGCCTTCGGCTCAGGTCATGATCCCGGAGTCCCAGGATCAAGCCCCGCATCGGGCTCCCTGCCTGGCGGGAAGCCTGCTTCTCCCTCTCTCACTCCCCCTGCTTGTGTTCCCTCTTTTAGCTGTTTCCCTCTGTCAAATAAATAAATAATTTTAATAAAATAAATAATAATCCAATCATCCAGCCTATTGTTCAAGCCTATAACTTAACAGTCCTAACTTGATGCATATCTTTCCTTCAATACCACCCACCCACAACCAATCCATCACAATGTCCTGTTTTTGATTTCCAAATTATATCTTGAATTCATCTATTTAACACCATGACTACTACCATGGCTACAATTCAAATGACTATTATTTCTCAGTTAGAATAATGCAGAATCTTTTATCAACCTTGTCTCCCCCCCCCCCCAATTTCTGCCCTTCTAAAAATCTCTTCTCCATGAAACAAAAAGGGCAATCTTCACAAGATACAAATAAGATCATGTTCTTCCCCTGGTTAAAACTCTCCAATGGTCTCCCATTGCACTTAAAATAAAACTCCTACCTGGGGCACCTGGGAGGCTGGGTCATTGGACCTCTGCTTTTGACTCAGGTCATGATCCTGGAGTGCCAGGATTGAGCCCCGCATCAGGCTCCCTGCTTTGCAGGAAGCCTGCTTCTCCCTCTCTCACTCCCCCTGTTTGTGTTCCCTCTCTAGTTGTGTTTCTCTCTGTCAAATAAATAAACAAAATCTCAAATTAAAAAAAAAAAATTTAAAAACCTCCTATGTTTATCGTAGCCAACTAGGCCCCTATATGATGTTGACCCCGGCCATCACGCCAAGTTCATCTTGAGCCATTCTTCCCTTCCTTTTCACACTTCAGCCCTAACCACTGTCCTTTCATTCCTCAAACAGACCAAACAATTGCCTTCTTTCAGGGCCTTTGCACTGGTGTCCTCTGCCTGGGATATGTGTTCTCAGGTTTTCACTTGACTTGCCTATTCTCACACTTTACATCTCAGCTCAAATGTTACCTCCTCAGAGAGGCCTTCCCAGACCATCCACCACTCATTTCCTTATGGTAAGGCAAGAACTGTTATAATTCTCACTTTACGATGAAGAAACAGAGGAAGAACAGAGGAATTGAATAGCTCAAGGACACAGAGCCAAGAAAAGGGAGAGCCTGAATTCTCAACTAGGCACTCCGGCTTCAGAGTCCATGGTCTTAAACAACCTGGTTGGAAGAAGGAACCTTCTCTTTTGAGACAGGGGGTAGGAACTAAGGGTGAATAAAGATACATTTAAATGAGGACAAAGAGAGAATTTGAGTGGTTACTGTCCTTTCTCAGGGAACTAAAAACCCAAGTCATCTATGATGTTTGATGATATTGGCTAGCGGCAAGGTTAGGCAACTCAGTAGTGTGGATTTGAAAGAGCTCCTGTGGGGAATGGGTAAAATGACCACCAGGTGGTACCAAGGGGCCACGTGAGGCTGAAAATCACATGTGTGTAATGGTGCCATCAACAGTTAGGCATCCTCAGCAGCCTTTAGCAGTACAGCAGCAGAGAAACACAACTGTTAGCTTTCTATGTCCCTGGTGATTGAAGAGTAAGCATAAAGAGGGCCACGGGATAAAAGTTTTAAAGGTATAGATGACAGTGCTATTGAAATACTCAACCTGGCTGGGTGGGAGGAGTTGGAGTCAAAAATAAGCATCGAAAGACATTGTGGAGGGTGAGTGCCTGTCTTGCTCAGTAGGACGAGCATGTGACTCTCGATTTTGGGATTGTGAGTTCAAGCCTCACATTGGGTGCAGAGATTACATAAATTTTTTTTAAAATTATTTTTAAGTAATAAAATAAAAATAAGTAATAAAATTAAAGTTAAGTAATAAAAATTAAAAAAATAAGACACAAAAATAGCTTTGAGGAAGAACATGTGCGTTTAGAAAAAGGGAAAGAAATATATCAAAATTTTAACGATTGGTAATTCTGGATCACAACAACAAATAACATCTGACTCTATCTTTGATATTTATGACTCTATCTTTGAATATTCAGAAATTATTGTTAGATGGTTTTGGTATGTTAATGGTATTGCAGTAATGTCATCTTTTAGTTAGATACTAAAATATTTATGGATACAAGTATATGATTATCTTGGACTTGCTTTGAAATAATACAAGGCAAGAAGTGCATGGGAGTTTTGATGGGCAAGATTGGCTAGGGATTGTTGTCTGTTGGGACTGGGCATTATGAAGGGTTCTGGCCAAACAACGGCCATCTTAAAAAGGAGTTAGGAGAATCCATTTGAAAACATGATCTGTTGTTGAAAGATTTATTTCCCGCACATCGTAATTGCTTTCCAGAGCAACGTACACAGATGAAACCATAGAGTTAGATTTCCAAATCCGGCATTAAGCACATACACCAAAGACCCCTTCCCTTGTTTGTAAACTAAGGTCTACAAAAAGGACTTAACCACTGTAGGTTGCCAAGGTGCTAGCTACAAAATTTTAATTCTATCTCAGCAAAAGAGTACTCTCTAGTAGTTGGAAAGAACTGATACATGTAAAATACTTTTTCTGTACCCCCTTTGGGAGTCAGTAATTACTAAGCAATAGCACCAAAACGTGCCTGGAGAAATTCTAGAACTCCACCATGAAACATGAACTATAAGAAATATTCATAAAAATACACCTTCATGTTTGCAGATGTATACCCCTACACAAATATAATCAGCTAACATCATTCTCACTCATAAAAATATAAGAGAGTTAGGAATTACAAACTACTGTAAATAAGTTATATGTCTGGTAACTCTGCCAAATATCAAACACTTGAATCAGGGCACCTGGGTGGCTTGGATGGTTAAGCGACTGCCTTCGGCTCAGGTCATGATCCTGGAGTCCCAGGATCGAGCCCCACATTGGGCTCCCTACTTGGCGGGAAGCCTGCTTCTCCCTCTCACTCCCCCTGCTTGTGTTCCCTCTCTGGCTGTGTTTCTCTCTGTCAAATAAATAAAAAAGAAAAAAAAAAAACACTTGAATCAGAAATCTCAACGATCTACATAATGTAGAAGTACACCTCAGAACAGTTTACTGATGTTAGTAGATGTTTAGACTGTTCAGCAATCATTAAGTACAAATGCGGATTTGAGTAATGATATTTTCAACACCTAAAACAAATACCCTGTATAACTTTTTCAAGGTCAAAACTGAAGCTCCTCAAAGATATCCTGTTTCCATCATGTAAGATAAGATTAATTGCATTGGTATTACATTCATGTTTCTATGCTTGTGTTTATATCCCTTCCACTCAAGGCTGCCTCAGTCTTTCTGGATTAAAAAGGTCATGGAGTGAAAACAACAACAACGGGGTCCTCCCTAATCCCCATGGTTCCCAAACAACCACAAGAAGTAAGTAGATCTGAATTTACAGTAGTTTAGGAGAGAAGGAGGATGTCAAAAAGGCTCTTTAACTTTATCGCAAATGAAGTGATCAATAACTACATGAAACATTGTCATCAATTATATATGAAACAGAATAAAAGGTAGTTGTAGAAAATAACTGCTTAGAGAAGCAAAAATAAAATAAAATAAAAAAGTAGGTAGAAGCACTGGGAGCCTTACCGCTGAACTCTGCAGAAGGCGCCTTCAAATAAATATTTCAAGCCTTCATATGAATATTTTAAGCATGACAACTACACATAAACACACAGCCAAAGTGCTCAAATCCACTCAAGAAAGACTATTAAGTCATCAACTTGCTCCTGACAGGATCCACTGAATATGGCAACAGTGAGAAGTCAAGAGACAGTTGGAATCATTTCAAGACTGCTAATTTAACTTGTCTTAAAACCAACCAATGCTCAACGTGTCATCATCAATGTCATCTCATCGCAGTCTGAAAAGCCTTCGACCTAAAGCAAAAAGGTCCCCAAGTGCCACCCTTCTTGTCTACTGGTTGAAAATCTAATTGGTTCTGCTGACAGGCTTGGGAATTGGTAGGAAGGCTGTTCAGTTAATCTCCAAGGGCCAGCAAAGAGCTCAGTATCCATCTCTGAGCTTTGCTCCCTGGCTGTCGTAAAATGACTCTGATGGCAGTGCGAGCTCTTATGCTTCAGCTGTCTTCTGACTTCTGTTAAGTCAAATTCAATAAAGTTTGTCACTCAATAATCTGAGAGCTACCCAACAAAACCTCTTTGATCAATAACAGCTTGCCTGCTTGCACTTGGGAAGGTGACCTATTAAAGATTAAAAACACACCTGCTGCTTGAAGTAGAGAACATCTTTTTACTTTTAAATGAAAACTCAGCCATTAAAAGCAGTTTAACTATTAAGAGTGTATACAAAGCATTACAGGGGAGACACAGGAGGGGGATAAAAAGAACAGCTCCGATATGATACTTTCTTCTGAATAAAGAAAAGTTTGTTCTTTGCATGGCTTCTGCAGTAGTTGGTTCTTATATAAGCCCCCTTTATCCCGGTTTTGAAATTCAGGATCACACGTTATTTATGTGTTGCCTGTGTACAGACGAAGAGTGGTACTGTATCCTTAATTCAGCCCTCAATCAAAACAAAGTAATCTGTTGTCCTATGTCATCTACCTTTCTGCAAAAAAAAAATCAGGAATACTCATTCTGGGAAACTGCATTGTATTCTTGAAAGTCACAATGTTCTTTTTACTTAAGTGGTTTTCCTCATCCACCCACATCCCTTAGGTGAAGGCTTGATGAGGGAGAACTCCAGGTGACTTCAAAATTAAGATACTTCAGTGAGCCCAGGGAGCAATATAAATCATTGGGAAAAGTATAGAAACATGTATATTTATATTCCAGACTCAGCCTCCCATCTTGATGATTACAATTATTTTAGTATAAAAAATAATTTCATAAAAAACTTTATAAAGAACACCAAAAGAATTCCAAATTTAATCAAGGGTATTCTGTTTTATTTTAAGAAAGAGAAAATCCCATAACTCTCTTTTACTTGTTTCCAAGAGCAGAGAACTGCATAGTGTGGGCCTTTCCTCTTACTTAAGGAGCATATGTTTAGGATGCGTTCTGTTTGCAACCCAACAATAATAATTGAGGTGCATTACCACATTACAAAGAACATTATATAAATAGAATAAGATAAAAAAAACTTCTGCAGAGACACATTTACGGTTCAATATTAATAAAATGTTCTGCTAGAATGTGACTCTGAGTTCCCTGATTTTCAGCTGCTCTCCCCGTGTAGCCGGTGGATTTTCCTGTAAGATGAGCATGTCCATCTCTAAATGTATGTGTATCAGGCTCTTGTGTGGGTATTTTTCATAAAGTTTAAACATGTTTATTCTGTAAGGCATTAATTTTCTCCCATGACATTCACGGTACTATCACATAGGACATATGTGACAGGGAGATATGGATTACATCTCCAACAGCCCCTAATAATTTCCTCATAGTCTCTTTGAACTCTGCAGCTTTTTCCTGATCTGAATTAATCACTTCTCCCCTTCGTTGGCTATTATTGCCTTAGTTTTATGCTTCTGGTCTTCCAGTTTCTATTTGAAATGTCTTCATCAAAGCAGCTGTATAAGAAACATAAGTTCATTTCTGCTTTCATTTTTCTCCTGATTTGTGTGATATGCATAGATCAAGGTTTTTAACTCCTGTATGTAGCAACACATAAAGTCCAAAAAGGCCAGCCTAATCTAATTAAGGTTTTCTAACTAAAATAAGATAATTCTTCATGTCAGTTGAACCCTGGGATGAGGTGACTCATTTCTGAGGATATCTTAGTTTGCTCAAATGTATAGTTATAATGAGGTTGAGCTGAGGACAAGGAACATTACTGCTTGTGATCAAAAAATGATCACCTTTTCTGGTGAATCAAAAAAAATATTGTTGAAAGTTGTTCTATTAGTATACATATGTCTTGTGATCAAAAAGCTTTTAAGTCATCTGAATCAAATGACAATGGTAAAAAAAAAAGTGAGTTATAAAATTTGAGTATTAGAGACAACAAAGGAATAAGCAGTCACCAGAGCTCCTCTTCCATGGGGAACAAACAACTGCTTAGTAGATAAAAGCTAACATTTTTACAGTCTCAAGTCAGTCAGTATGTGACTAGGCATCTCAGGGTAGGTTTGTAAAACTATATCATGGCGCTTTAAGATACTAATAAGAACTGAAGGGGACAACATTATCATCTTGAATCTGTATGAGATGTCCTGTCCAGACCATGCCTAATGCCCTTCAAATGTAATAAGCCCCAAATCATTTTCATCATCCCACCTAAATGCCTCCCCAAACTTCCTCTTTCTTAATGGATGGCCTCCTCAGCCACCCAGCTTCCCAATGCAGAAACCTGGGAATTACCTGAAGTCTTCACTCCCCTTTGGTTTCCACATCTAAGCAATCACCAATTTCTAGTAATTCTTTTCCTTCTAATTCTCTCTTCAACTGTCTACTCTTCTCCATTTCCTTGACTGGCCACAGCCCTGGTTCAGGTGCTTATCGTCTCTTACTTTGATTCCTGCTCCTTGATTACTCATCAAATGGTCTCTCTGACTCTGGGCTTACATTTTTCACATGGCAGCCAGATCCCTCACTACCATGTTTCAAGTTCAGCAGTCCCCCATTGCAATTAAGATGAAATCAAACTCTTTACAATGATTTGCAAGGCCCTTTCTGATCTGGTCTCTACACCCTCTCCAGAATCATGCCTCAGTTTGACTCCATACACACCAACAATCACCCCCTCTCTCCTTGACATCATCTGTCCACTACGACTGTCCTCTTACTTGCTCCAACCAGCCATTTGGTCTCTTTGCTGTTCTATGAACACACCAGTGCCTTTCACCTCAGGGACTTTTCATTTGGCATTCTTTCTGCCTGGAAAGTTCTTTCACTCTAGAGAGACACAGGGCTTCTTCCCTTCATGGCTTTCAGCATTTTATTCAACGATCTCCTCACTGAAGCCATTCCTGATCACCATTAAAAATGTAGGCTATGTCTCCCAGCTCCCCCAGACCCCATGACCTCCCCTGCTTTGTTTGTTTGTTTTTTTTTCTACTGCACTTTTCACTATCCATTATACTCTGTATCTAATATATTTTCTCCTAAGAATGTAGGCTGTATGAAGGCAGAGAGTTTGATGTGTTCTGTTCTCTGGTATATCTCCAGCGTCTTGAATGTGCCTAGAAGGTCGGCACAAATTAGAACTCCACGTGCTCTCTCCTCTCTGGCCTCAGACTGCCTGCTATGTAGTGTGGGCCCCATCACTCACTGTTTGCATGGCCTTGGAAAGATGACTTCACCCCTCTACGCCTCAGTTTTCTCATCTGTGTAAGAGGGAAAATAAACACCTAAAAATATGAAATGATATATGAAACAGGCTTAGAACAGTGCTTAGGCTTCTAGTATCTGCTCAGTAACTATCAGCCATTGTTATAATTACGGCTGCTGGTGCATCTGTGAGCTTCTTGAGACTAGATGTGACTTGTTCGCCTTTTTATTTCCTGGTGAGTTAAGCCTTGTGCTTTGCATATAACTAAAGGTGATTTAAATATTCAGTATTTTAACAACTGTTGCAGCATGGGGTCCTGGCCAATCAGAATGATGCTGGCCTTGACACTAGATGAGGGTCCTGAAGACCCTCTGTTGTGCCTTTCATTTTCCTTTTACTTACTGGATCATAGGGAGATCTGGAGGTTTCTGGAAGAGAGTCTGGGCCTTCTGGAGCATGGAGGTGGAGTATGGCACTGAGGGTAGTGCTATCTCTTAACTAACACAGAAATATTTCAGTATTTTAACAACAGGTATGTTTGTTCTGGGGTGTACTGCTGATCACACCACATATGGCGGATACCCAAATACTAATTATACAAATAAAAAACAAATGCATGAGTTAAAATTTCATGTCCAGTAACACTGCTATTTCCAAAATAATGCAAAATACAGGAATCTTACATTGCTCCCAAACAGACTCATTGAAATCTCATGTAAATTTAAAAGAAGATCCATGGATTCTTTCTAGCTTTATCCCCATCCATCTTTTCCTTTTCAGCATTACCCTCACTGCCATGTAACATATGTGGAAGAAATGTCTATGTAGGCAGCAGACATAGTAAATTGGCAAAGACCTTTCATATTTAAAGAAATCTTTTAAAAAATATTTTAAAAAGATTTTATTAATTTATTTGACAGAGAGAGAACACAAGCTGGCGGAGGGGCAGAGGGAGGGAGAAACAGACCACCCGCCGAGCTGGGATCCTGACTTGGGGCTCAATCCATCATGACCCGAGCTGAAGGCAGATGCTTAACAAACTGAGCCATCCGGGCACCCCTAACAAAATTGTGATTTAGGCTTTAAAAGCCAATGATGTTAAGGAGTGAGTGGGGTGAGGGGAGGAGGTAGAGAGAGAGAAAAGTAAGTTCAACAGTAATTTTAATAGTCTTACTAGTTATCAATTCAGCGAGTTGTAATATCACTTCTGAGGCCTTGTCCTGGTGGCAATAAACACGTTCCTTAATTAATGTTGACTTGAAACTACTGAGTCAACCTTTCATCCATACTTGGCCTGTGTCGTTACTGATGTTTTGGTGGGCTGGTCCACTTGCAAGTTAGCCATTTGTTATTCATGGACTTTATTAGAATAGGAACTAACAAAACATTCTGTCATACTTCCAAAGCTGGGCAACTACTAAAAAAACTATTTGATCCGTAGAGTGAGAAGGTATTTATACTTCTAATACTTTTCAGAGTAAGAGTAAAGAACTACTACTAAAATTCCACAATAAATACTTCCTCCAACTAACTCTCCTCTTCTCCTCTTTGCTTTTTTGAAGTGCTGCCTTCAGTCAATAAATACCATCATTTCTGACAACTAAAGTGATGAATGTGATGCCATCTTTATTGATTGTCAGGGAGATGTTTAGAAATTATCTGGGAACTTTTAACTATCAATAGTTGACAGTTATTCCCATTTAAAGCAGCAACATATGTTGCTTTTCTATTTTCTGAATGATCATTCCCATGAACTTACTTTCTCAGTTTGTGTAGTATCATCAAGTTTTGATCATTTTAATGAAAACAGCTTTTTCTTAGTTTTCAAACACAATTCTAGTGCAAAGTTAAATAAATGGCATTTAAAATTACAAATGAGGGGTGCCTGGGTGGCTCATTCGTTAGGAGTCTGCCTTCGGCTCAGGTTAAGATCCCAGGGTCCTAGGATGAGCCCAGCTACCACTGGGCTCCCTGTTCAGAGGGGAGTCTCCTTCTCCCTCCCCTACTCCTCCTGCTTGTGTTCCCTCTCTTTGCTATGTCTCTCTCTGTCAAATAAATAAATAAAATCTTTAAGAATATAAATAAATAAGTAAAAAACAAAATTATGTAAAATACTACTGAGACATCACATATAGTGTACTGGAAAGTTAGGTTTAATGAACTAACAAAAAGAATTTAAACTGTTTGGTCCTTCAGAATCCAAGTGTTTAAATTAAATCTGCTAGGGATAGTGTAACTTACTTTGCAATTTCTTCATTTTTTGCTATCAATTTTTGTCAAAATTCATTTAAACTCTCTTTACAGTACCGAAGCATACACACTTTAAGTGGATTCAGCCTAGCCTCAGAATATGCCTTCAGGAACATAAGAAAGCCTAGCCTCGTCTTGAGACCACCATCTTCCCTAACTAAGCCTGCCTTCTTCTGTTTTGCTTTAATTAGTCCTTATGAAGCTACTTCTCTTTACTTTGCCTACCAGCACTGTTTCTTGGGCCCAATTGGTTAAGTGTTCATAGTTTTAAGCCTACTACTCCTCTCATCACTTGAAGAGGGGCAGGCAAAGAGTATGGCTCTGTTTTATTCTTAAATGTCAGGACTCTCAAAAATGGAACTGATGGATCAGCTTCAAAGGATCCAGATCCCTGAAATATGTGCAAAATTCTGGATGTAAATGCACGTAATTTTTAGAAGAAAGAGCTCTAGAGCTTTCATCAGTTCTCCATAGAATCCTTAACACAAAAAAGGTTAAGAACTGTTTTTTTCCACCCTCGCTTAAATAACATAATACAATTGACGCTTACTACTCATACCTTATTTTTACTTTGAGATGTTTCATTTATTTTTAGCAAATAGGTTGCAAGTGTAGCTTGTCAGTTTAATTGAAAGGGTTACATTATTTTGGTTGTACTGACAGTTTTTGCTCACTGGAACTGTAGATTTTGGTAATTTGGGTAATTTTCTTATGTGAATCACAAATATGGAGGAAACTTAAGAGCTTTTAGAGAACTGTCATCAACTTTACTTCACATGATAAAATTAGCACCTCCCAAAGAAGCTCCAAATTTCTTAAGAGGCCCAAATTTCTTCAGAAGTCCTTTGGCCCTTATTCTTGGGTTTCATTCTGTTTCCAAGACTTTTTTTTTTTAATCCCAAATGTTAATGTATCATCAAATATCATCTTTCATTTCTATTTAATTTTTATTTCTGTGTGCCTTTCTCTCTCTTTTTTACTCGAGTATAGTTGACACACGTTACATTACATCAGTCTCAGCTGTACAACACAGTGATTCAACAAGGTTACATATGATACCCTGCCCGCCACAAGCATAGCTCCCATCGTTGCTACTACAATTCTACTGATCATGTTCATTTATGGGCCTTTTCTCTTCAACTAAACTAAATGCTCTCAGGGGAAAGGGGCGATTTATGTTTTTATTTCCTTTCTCCCTCGGAGATTTGCACAGTGCACTAGCAAAGAGATACTAGTTAAATCCCCGCTACATGAATAAACTCATTTCTCAAAGACAGAAATGTATCCTCATCCCTAACCTATTCTATGTAGGTAAACTAAGCCTTCTTCCTAGTGCAGAAAGAGCAGTCACTCTTTCCTCTGACCTTTTTGTTTTCTTGATAGTCAACATCTTAGGCTAAGATGCCTCTGAAAGCCAACCAGGTGCCCTGCAATTTTCTGTAGCAACCTTCTCATGAGGGTCTTCCATAGATAGACTGTCGACAGTGGTTTTCAACCTATCTTCCACCCCCAGAACATCTGACAGATATTTGATAATTTCATCAGTAGCAGTGGTTCACTACGAAGGTGCTCATACAGCAGGGGTCGGGGAGCTGAAGTGTGGGGGTGGAGGATGAGAAGGGAAGACCAGGGGTCATTAAAAGCTTTATGGATAATTCGGATCCATCCTCGTGGAAATAAGCCCTTTCTCTTTCATTCCTCCTTACCAAGCAGAGAAACATTAAATAAGAACATTTTGGAAAAGAATAGAATTAGTCCATTGGAACAAATTTTGTAATTTCAGAAACTGAATTCTCTGAAATTACAATGGCCAACAAGCACTTGGTAATGAAAAATGTATAGCCATATTAGGAGCCATTTACAAAGACTCTTACCTAAAGGGCTTCAAATGGCCTTTGTGTACCCCAGTGGAACTCTCTGCCATCCACAAGTAAGAATAAGCTAAATTTTTTAATGGATTAATCTCTCTTTTTTGAGATCTAGGAGCAAGTGGGAAAGCATTCTTTTTATACATAATTTTCCCTTTTAAAATACCTGAAAATGTGATTGTGATTGACTGGTATGGTATGAACAAGTTAGACTTGGGGACTGGACTTTTCTTGACTGAATAAAATAAGGTACTTTACTTGCATGAAGTAGAGAAATGAAAACGTGTTGAGATGTAAAAATTCCCAGCAAAAGATGGAAGATGATCTTTTTTTTTTTTTAAAGATTTTATTTATTTGACAGAGAGAAACACAGCCAGAGAGGGAACACAAGCAGGGGGAGTGAGAGAGGGAGAAGCAGGCCCCCCGCCGAGCAGGGAGCCCGATGTGGGACGCGATCCCGGGTCTCCAGGATCATGACCTGAGCTGAAGGCAGTTGCTCAACCAACTGAGCCACCCAGGCACCCCAGGAAGATGATCTTAAAATACTGAAACTAACAGTTTAGGGACACCTACTGGCAACACCCCCAGGAGGGAGAATCAGAATAATCCAGAATATGGGGAATTCTACAAGACAAATGACCCAGTTCCTTTCATAAATGACACACAGAATTTTTCAAAAGGAGGAGGAGGAAACCCCAGATTCATGAAAGCTATTAGCCAAATACACTGCGTGGACTCTAGTTTGATCCAGATTTCAAACATACTGTAAGAAAATATATATTGTGAGATAATCAAGAGGGATGGAAACTTGATCTGGATATTTGATCGTATTAAAGAAAACATTTTAGACATATTCTTGATATAAAATTTATGGATGAAAGTACTTCAAGATGAAATGATGTCTCATATTTTATTTGATATAATCTCATGGGGAGAGAGTGGTGCGTGGAGATATAAATGAAATGCAATCTACAAGCTGCGATTATTGAAGTAGTGATGGGCATAGCGGGCTCATTTATATTATTGTCTTTACTCCTGCAAATGTTTTACATTTTTCATAATGAAAAATTTTTAAGAATAAAACCATATACTGTACTGGAATTTGGAGAACAGAGGTTAAAAAAATCAGAAATTTTCAAATTTTAATTACTTCCACATGTACAAATACAACTTCATTTAAATGCCCATTAGGCATCTAATTACATCAATTATAGATTTCTGCTCTTCAATCACTATAGCCAAGGGTTTACTTATTTTGGTTCTCATTATGGAACATAAAACACATTTCACTAAAAAAAGTATCAAGAATTCACAGTATTTCCTGTTCTTTCAATACATTATAGATAGAATTGACAAGCAGAAAGTATCTTTTTTGTATAACTCACTGGAG
The DNA here is from genome assembly GCA_004023965.1 of Spilogale gracilis. NCBI lineage: Eukaryota > Metazoa > Chordata > Mammalia > Carnivora > Mephitidae > Spilogale > Spilogale gracilis. The sequence continues at coordinate 12,997 of PITA01012664.1, read as the reverse complement.
CTTTTAGTTCATTGCTAGAACCCACAAAATATGCAAATGTGACACATGCAAGCGCAACTTGGTGTTCAGTTAAGAAATAAACATGGATACTGCTAATTTTAAAAATATTTTTAAAGCTTCATCTATCAACCTCTCTTCCCAAAATTAGCTTCCCAAAGAGAAAAATAGAGATTTCTCTACCATTTCCACTAGGAGTTAAACCTTTCATGTTATTGGAAATGATGGAAAACATGAGGAAAATGTTCTTAAGAGTCAGAATGATCTCATCAGCATTACTGGGGCATTCTGAATGTAATCAAAGAGGTAAATGGGAATAAAAAATATTCTTTGACAGATGAGTCTGCCATGTCATGGGAATTTGCAGCCTGTCTGCACAGAATGAATTTCCTATTGAGGCAAAATGTTCTCTCTGATGATAAAGGAACTGCTACCAAAATAACTTTAAAACTACAGAACTGTTATAAGAACAGTAAGAGGTGCTGCGTGACACATCACAATTATGAGCTACTAATACTGACAAACAATTCAGAATCTATATAAGCAGGCTTCAATGAAAGCTTCAGGATGGCCACAACAATGGAAGGGGAGAAAATTACTGTCTAGAAACCGCTGTAATAAACTACTGAATATAAACTATAGAAGACCTGTCTTGCAGAGTGATCTTGGAAGACACAGGGCAAGGGTGTGTGTGTGTGTGAGGTCACATTAAGGATCTTCTAAGTAATTTATTTAACTTTGGTTAAATAACTGAAATTCTATATCACACACTTCATTTATATTCCTTTTTTTTTAAGATTTTATTTATTTATTTGAGAGAGAGAGAGAGAGAAAGAGAGAGAGAGCAGGGAAGGGTAAGGGGAGAAGGAGGAAAAAGTCGGAAGCAGACTCCACAGTGAGCTCAGAGCCCAAGGTGGGACTTGATCCCACAACCTCCAGATCATGACCTGAGACAAAACCAAGAGTCAGTGGTTTAACCTACTGGGCCACCCAAGCACCCCTATTTATCCTCTGAAAGGATAGATAATTGAACTGGATGACCTCTAGGCAAAGGTGCCCAGATCTTTGTAATTTCCTGAATGGTACTTTTTTTTTTTTTAGTTCGGGGCTCCCAACGTCGCTAAGTAAGAGCATTATGGAAATGAATAAATCACTGCAAGAACTAAAAGCAAGCAATAACGGTGAGGGTCTATTATCACTGCTATTTCAAAAAATGGCATTTCAGTAATAAAAAGCTGGGTCTATTTAGCTTTATGACAAGCTCACCACATCAGCTTCCTCCTCCCTCCAATGCCAAGGCTAAAGAGCCATCGTGGACTGCTGGTCCCAGGCTAGTAGTGGTTTGCAGACTGGCTTTGGGTGCTATTACTCTACGGTCTCTTCCAATGCTGAGTGAGAAGGAATCTAAGATCGTTTAAGTCCCTAGATGGTAGGGACGCTGATATCTCAGGTTATTTAAATGAAAAAGGGTATTTGTCATTTTGAGAGGCAATTTTTTCAGCCAATTTGTTTCTCTGAGCGATCAAGGACTATCATCTCATTTCTTCACCTGTTTTCTGTTCCAAATCACTTTACAAGACTAGGTATTTTAGACATGTAGTTTATTATAGCAGTGGGGACCCTTTTGGCTAGTACTTTAAGGGTTAGTTTAGAAGTCTTAATTTTGGAAAGTAGTAGATAACTGATTCTCTAATATGCTTGAGAAGGTAGATCCAAACACTCATAAAACCCAAAAACATTTAACTGATGCTCCTGGTGTAGTTCATTTTGAACAATATTCATGTGACCTATTTAATTGAGTATAGCCTCAAATTCTTCAATGATCATGAAATGATACAGAAATCTTACTTCCTTTTATAGTCTTCAAATTAAAAAGGAAATTTCCCTATCAATTACTATTCTATCAATAGTTTTCTGACTATTAAGAATATTTTAGAGAAGTTATATATAGAAAGAAGTGGTTGTTTTCCATCATCAACATCAAAATTTCTTGAGAACCTCTACAGAGACTATGCTGAGTGAAATAAGCCAAGTAGAGAAAGTCAAGTATCACATGGTTTCACTTACGTGCGGTGCATAAGGGGTAATATAGAAGACAATAGGAGAAGGAAAGTAAATGGGAAGTAGGGTAATTCAGGGAGAGAAATGACTTTGGACACAGAAATAAACTGAGAGACTTGGAGGGAGGGGGTAGGGGGATGAGAGAGCCTGGTGGTGGGTACTGAGGGCACCTATTGCATGGAGCACTGGGAGGGGGGAATGGACAATGAATCTTGAAACACAGAAAAAAAAATTAAGTAACAAAAAAAAAAAAAAGAAAAGAAAAGGAACCTCTACATAAAAGACTACTCCGTCAGTACTCACTCTCATGTTACAGAATTGGGACAAGCAAGATGTTCGTTCCTATAGGAAGTAGAGTTCGGAATCACTGACCATGGGACATCGGATGAATCATTTCATCTTTCTGTATCTCTTTCCCCAGAGTATTAAAATAAATGCCCATAAGTTCTTCCAGTTCCGACCTGGGGCTTCTTAAAATTCTAAAATGTTGTGTCTAACCAAACAGAACAACAGCAACAGCCACCTGAGAAAACCACACTTTTTCGGGGCACCTGGGTGGCTCAGTTGGTTGGGTGACTGTCTTCGGCTCAGGTCATGATCCCGGAAACCCGGGATGGAGCCCCACATTGGGTTCCCTGCTGGGCGGGAAGCCTGCTTCTCCCTCTCTCACTCCCCCTGCTTGTGTTCCCTCTCTGGCTGTGTTTCTCTCTGTCAAATAAATAAAATCTTTAAAAAAAAAATTTATAAAAAAAAAAAACACACTTTTTCAATGACAGACCACATCTTAATCAGTCTCACGACTTTATATATGTGTGATTGTACACCTACATGTGTGTATAAAGGTATTGTGTGTAAGGACATATTGCCCAGTGTGATTCCATCCAATTAAATCATCAATATTGATTCAAAATAACCTATACCTGTTTTCAAAACATAAGCCACCCCTCAAGCAAGAAGATTTGCCACCACCAAGTATACTCAAGAGAACATTGCCCAGTTTGGAAAGACCAACAACAATGCCTGGAGGAATAGCAGCAGAGATAGGCTAAGATAACAAGTGTGAAGAAGGCAACACTTACATGCATGATGAGTATGGATACTCATGACAATCGTTTCTTAACTTTGAGTTCCCCTTAGGTGAAATTACTTTCAATTATGGCTTTTTTCATCCAGAGTTTTAGACTCCCTATCCCACAAATAATTAAGAAAAAAAGGAATTGAGGGATAGAAAAATAAAGGGAAATAAAGTAGAGGAGAACAGAATTATTAGCATGAATATCTTGGAGAGGGAAAGGGTGGGGGACAGGAAGCTGAGGGAGAGCATATGAAGGTCTTGGAATGCCAAGTTTATCAGGGGCTGAACTAAGGCAATGTAACACACATTGAAATGGGGGGGAGGAAAGGTATGCTTGTTCAGACTGTTTGAATAGAATGAGTCACAAATAGATGACATGGCCAATTTTCTCTGTCTCTGGGACCATGGTGGAAATTAGACAGTGGAAGTCAACTCTGTTATCGTAAAATCTGCTGGATGATCAACAATGACATTCAGGAAAAACCCCAAAGACTTTTACTACAAGCATGCTCTACAACAAGGGGAACTGAACTTGTAAGCATAGAGTTGAAATCAAGGATGATGGAGAGCCTGAAAAGCTTATGGCTTTAATTCTTCAGAATCTCATTATAACTATTCTAATGTGTGTATTTAGTGTGCTGAAATTAATATTTTATTTTAGTGAATGTAAAAAAAATCCTAGATGAGCTTTCATAGGTTTGCTTCGGCCCACAAAATTCCCCAAATGTGTTCTACTATGAATTCTACTATGCAGGGTTTGCAGATAAGAAAGAGTTTCTGGGGCACCTGGGTGGCTCAGTCATTAAGCGTCTGCCTTCAGCTCGGGTCATGATCCCAGAGTCCCAGGATTGAGCTCCGCAATGGGCTCCCTGCTCAGCAGAGAGCCCGCTTCTCCCTCTCTCACTCCTCTGCTTGTGTTCCCTCTCTAGCTGTGTTTGTCTCTGTCAAATAAATAAATGAAATCTTAAAAAAAAAAAAGAAAGAAAGAAAGAAAGAAAGAAAGAAAGAAAGAAAGAAAGAAAGAAAGAAAGAAAGAAAGAAAGAAAAGAGTTTCTGAATTTGGAAAAATTGGTTGTTTCCCTTCTAGGCACACTTTGTATTATAAAGGATGGTCAGAAATTTAAATGTGGTTATGAAATAATCACTTTAGTAATTCCCATTATAAATTCAGTGGCAAATATTCCAGCAGATAGTTTTGTGTTCATGATAAAGAAGGTAATTTCTAACCATTATTTTTTGGACAATACAAAATAAAATTTTTAAAAACAATGATGTGCATGAATCCATACATTTTTCCTTAGTTTACCTATATTGTATCTCTAATCCAAAGCCAAAATGAAGTCCTACCTCCTTAATGAAACTCCCAGTCTAGAGAAATTTAACTCAGCCCCTTTATGAAATTCAGTGGTAGTTGCTATGTAATTATTTACTGGATACTTACTAGATGTCAAGTATTTAACCCAATCTATCCTCCAGAAAAGGGAAAGAAGTAAGCAATTTGACAACTATACAAGTTCTTATAATTCAATTTGACTATTTTATAAGTGTTGGTGTTCCCAACTAGATTATAAGTTCCTGGGAAACAAAGACAATGTCTTATATTTCTTTCTCTTGTGTTGTTCTTAAGGCCTAATTCAATATATTAATTAAAAGGAATCTAGCCAGCATCTCAAAAAGTTATTCCAAATGACTTTGAATTGAAAACATGCAAAGAGAACCTACGGGAAGAAAAATATTTTAAATAAGTAATGAGGATAATTTGTGTATGTATAACTTTATATAATATGACTCCAATTCTAGGGATTTATCAAGTGAGAATGTCTTGCTCCACAAGATTCAGCAGAGTTGCCACATGACTGTGTGGTCAGCAGAAAAATGAAGAATCCCCAGTGTGATCGTTAGAAAAACCGCCCAGCTGAACTCAACCTATAACAGAACCATGAGCAAATAAAGTGTTGTTAAGCCACTAAGTTTTGATGTCTTTTGTTATGAGGCAATATAAAGCTGATCCAATTACACTAATAAGCACATTATTTTTTCCAACAGATTGGACAATTTAAATGTAAAACAATTTTTTAAAAATAGAGGTTGGGGAGGCTCCTTAAAAAGTTAAAAATAGAACTACCGTTCAATGCAGTAATTGCACTACTGGGTATTCATGCAAAAAATACAAAGACACTAATTCAAAGGGATACATGCACCCCCACGTTTATAGCAGGTGTTACTCAGAATAGCCAAAATATGGGAATGGCCCAAGTATCCATCAACAGATGAATGGATAAAGAAGATGTGGTATTTTTGTACAATAGAATATTATTCAGCCATAAAAAATAATGAAATTTTGCCATTTGCAATGACACAGATGGATATAGAGAGTATAAAGCTAAGCAAAGCAAGTCAAAAAAAGACAAATACCATATGATTTCACTCGCACGTACAAGAAACAAAACAAATGAGCAAAGGGAAAAGAGTACAGAAAGACAAGCCAAGAAGTGGACTCTAGAGAACAAACTGGTGGTTACCAGAGAGGAGGGAGGTGGGAGATGGGTGAAATAGGTGATGGGGATTATGGGACTTATCATGATGAACACTGAGCAATGTAAAGAATTGCTGAATACTATATTTTGCACCTGAAACTAATGCAACACTCTATATTAACTATACTGGAATTAAAATTTTAAAACTTAATAAAAAAAGAAAAAATAATAGGTTGGGCACATAAACATTGGACTCTGGTTAAGGATGTACAAGGACTTGGGGGCGCCTGGGTGACTCAGTCGTTAAACATTTGCCTTTGGCTCAGGTCATGATCCCAAGGTTCTGGGATCGAGCCCCACATCGGGCTCTCTGGTCAGTGGGAAGCCTGCTTCTCCCTCTCTCACTCCCCCTGCTTGTGTTCCCTCTCTCACTGTCTCTCTCTCTCTCTCTCTCTCTCTCTCTCTCTCTCTCTCTCTGTCAAATGAATGAATAAATAAATAACCTTTAAAAAATAAAAAGGATGCAAAAGTACTTGGAGGGGAAGGAATATTCTAACATCTATAATTTACTCTGAAATATGTAAAAATACAAGATGACTTGGTAAGTACACAGAGGGCTAGTTTGACCGATATGTGATAATGCAAAAATAATAATAAAATGGGAGTTGTAGAATCTAAGTGGTGGATATGTGTCTGTTCACTGTAAAATTATTTTAACTTTTCTGTAGTTTGTTTTCTTAGTAAAATTTCTGGGAAAACAGGTTGGATCATGTGGTGTGTTCACACTATAGAATACTTAGTTCTCATTAAAAATAAAAGAGTGGAAGAACGTTTATTATCAAAACTGACCAATAAATCTTTGAAAATCAAAGTACAAAATAGTATGCATAGTATATCACTTTTATAAAACACAAATTAAAATGTATAGATATAGGAATAAAGAACCAAAGGACATACATTAAGTTATTACCTTTGGACATGAGATTATGTTTTTTTTTCCTTTTAGCTTTGTGTTTTCCAAACTGACCTACTTAATTAGGAAAAAATTAAAAGTAATTAAGAGCATGGGGAAACTGTTTAACAATAAGTTTAAAACTTCTGCTTTTAAAAAGAAATTTTATAAAACTACAAGTGTTCAGTATTTTAAAATGGGAGAAAACGGGGACTGGAGTTTAGAGAACAGTAAGAGTTTGTTGAGATACACCAAAATGTTTGATACTAGACATAACTACACACTAGAACAGAGAGTATAGATTTCCTTTTCCTGGAAATATAATTTCAAAGAAAGGAAATTATGTAAGTGACCTCTTGAGATTTCTTCCAGTTTAAGGTGTTTTTTTTTTGTTTTTTTGTTTTTTAAACATGGCTGATATTTATATTCGGTCCAATGGCATCAAAATACAGCCAGATGTTATAATTATTTTGGAGTTGTATATATTCCCTCCTTAAACAGGCTATGACAGAAACCCAGTAATGAAAGGAATTAAAGAGAGTATCAACAAAAGAGTTTAAGGGACTCTGATCCTGAGAGTTTGTGAAAAATTGTTAGCCAAAGCACATGTAAATGCATGAATCTAAACACTGGGCAGTTTTAATCCCCAGCTGACAAAAGACCACAAAGGTTTCCCAGAAGTCACGATAACACCCTCCAAGGAAATTTTGAAAATTAATTTTGACACCAAAAACCTCGGGAATAACAAATCAATTCAATCCTACAAGCCAGGGAGAATTTGCCAATGTGCATGGGCGTGTAAGCATGCACGTGTTAACTGAACAACAGGGAGAAAATCTTGTCCAAGCTAAAGTGCCTAAATATGAAAGTGCAAAGCACTAGGGGAGAGGTTTCTGTCAAAAACTTGGTCTCACAGTGATGGGGATGGGTATGGAATGCTGAAACTGGGGACAGGATCTAAACTCTGGGGGAAAAAAAGTTTTTTTTAATTTGGTTCAACGATAAATATACATTTCAGAATGTGGAAATAAGTAACAGCCTTTCTTTTTTCTTTTTTTTTTTTTTATTAGAAGATTTTATTTATTTATTTGACAGAGAGAAACACAGCGAGAGAAGGAACACAAGCAGAGGGACTGAGAGAGGGAGAAGCAGGCTTCCCGACGAGCAGGAAGCCCGATGTGGGACTCAATCCTGGGTCTCCGGGATCATGACCTGAGCTGAAGGCAGTCGCTCAACCAACTGAGCCACCCAGGCACCCCTAATAACAGCCTTTCTAAAAAATTCTTCAACCAGCATGGGTTTTTCATGAAGTAAAATCCTGGTTAAAATGAGAACACTGGACACTTCCCATGAAGCTTATTCAGAAATCACAAAATAAGGTATTTAAAAACCAGCCAAAGTCCAGAGAGTAATAAATTGTTTGGAAGGAAAATTCATAAAATTCCTATACTGGAATGAATCTCTTCCTAGCTTCTTAAAGCAAACAATAAGAGAAACATACAAATTGCTTTATTGACCTTGCTGAGGTATCAATGCCACACCTGATATAATATAACTCTTTCTCAGAAATACTATCAACCCAATCCAAGTTGAGTTATTAGACTAGACATTTAGAACCCAGACTGAAAAACAAGACCTAAATTATGTTTGGAATCTAAGCCCTAGATTCCCATTTCTGAGATTTTTCATGAGTGTGTTTGAGATTCTTAAAAAAAAAAAAAAAAAGAAAAAAAATCTATGGTTTCTTTTATTTTAAAAAATGTACATAGATTGATCTTTAAATTTTTAGAAATGATTCTGACAAATTACTTTTCATTTCCACAGAGGATAATGGCCCTATTAAACGAAATAATAATAGGGCATGGATTAAATGGGCTCTAAAAGGATATGATATTGATGTACCTACATTTTCCAGCTCATTCATTGAAAGGATTAGCTGTAACTAGTGCAGTAGTTATAAAGGTTGAGAGAGAGGGGTCCTGAGGAACTGCCAGATGGTCAGAAGAAAATATTTTACAATACTGTTATTGGAGCCCTTCACACAAGGACAGATATAATCTAGCTTTGAAAGCTGCAAGGTATTATGCAGTATTACTTTCCATTTGTAAATAAACTATGAGTTATTGTCACAATGTTGGAGAAATGGAGAAAAGCAGAAATTTCCCAAAACAAAACAAAACAAAACAAAACAAAACACAAAAAAACAAACCCAAAGTCATAGCTAGGCAGTTCTCACCAGTTTTACATGTTTTCCCATTTCATATTTAAAAAACTATCTGTTTAGTAAGCAATGATCAAGAACCCACATGTGTAAGGATCCACAGAAAAAATAGAACTTTATTCTTTATATTGCTAGCAGATTTTTAGCTGGTCAAAATTTAAAAATCATGCTAAATGGGTGAACCCTACCCAGACAAAATGCATACATTTTTCTTGGTAATTATGGCTTTTTACCAACATGTGCAATTACTCAATCTAATCATGCAATGCCAGTGCAAATACGAGGTTTGGCATATGTACTGAACACCTGTAATAGATTGCAATTCTTCTGAACTCCATATTTTGAAAACATGACTTTATCTGTTCCTTCTTTTTGTTTTCTTATATCCTCTCTCACCACCATCTCACCACTCAGAGCCGTCACAAATAAGTGTCTAAAACCCAGACCCAAAGGACTTCTGATTTTAAGGGTTCCAAGCTTGCTGCCATTAAGTTCTTCTGAGCTAGATTTCATTATGGTATATAATTCTCTACTTTATATCACTATATTTCTATTTGGGGCTAACATTCTAAATAGGCTTCACAGATTAAAAGTGCTGTATGATTAAGTCAACTTGTCAGGCTGTTCATTAGTGGTTCATTGTAAAGGACAATGCTAATTCCAGCAGGAAGTAATGGAACATAAAAAAAAATGTATATCAAAATGCTGAAGAAAGCCTTTCAACCAATTCCACAAGGATACCGGACCTTCATTTTTTTCTCCCATATTCTTTCATAAGTTATTTTTTGCCCAACTTGGTTTTTGTAATTCAAACTAAGTTTTCATTAAAAATGAACAGAAAGTAAGTAGGGGTTCTTAAGATTCATAGAGGGAATTCAGGGGGTCCATGAACCTGGAAGGAAAAAATACCCGTTTTTTTTTTTGTTTGTTTGTTTGTTTGTTTGTTTTTTACCAACTAACTGAATTTAACATTTCCTTCAATTACAAATGTAGGCCATGAGCAATATTTTCATGACATTATAGTTGTTGCAGTTATTTCAAAATGCCATTTAGCAGCTCATTCTTAATGAAAAATTACAATAGTTATTAGAGCTGCAACTAGATTGCATTATTTTATTGCATTAATAAAGAAGCACTATATTACTATATCACAATTATGTTTTAAACATATTTTGATAACTATTTCAATATAATTGGTTTCCTTTGTATTCCTATAATTTTATTTGCAACGTTATTTTGAGAAACGATCCATAAGTATTATCTGATATCTAAGGGGACCATGGAATAAAAAGGGTTGAGAACTACTGAGGAATTATAATATAGACACTTAAACATCATCTACCAAATAATACCATGTTTCCACTTCTTACTGGAACATAAATTAGGATTAAAAAAGAACCCAGATACCCAAAGAATAAAAATATGCTAATTCAAAGGCATACATGCATCCTGATGTTTATAACAGCATTATCTACAAAAGCCAAATTACAGAAACAGCCCAAGTGTCCACTGACTGATGAATGGATAAAGAAGATTTGTTGTACATATATATACAATGGGATATTACTGAACCATCAAAAAGAATGGATCTTAACATTTGCAACATGGAGGGAGCTAGAGAACATTATGCTAAGTGAAATAAGTCAGTTAGATTAAGACAAATACCATATAATTTCACTCATATGTAGAATTTAAGAAACAAAACAAATAAGCAAGAGGGGGAAGAAAGAGGCAAACCAAGAAAAAGACTCTTAATAACAGAGAACAAACTGATGGTTATTAGAGAGAAGGTGGGTGGTGAGGGGAATGGGTTAAACAGGTGATGGGATTAAGGAGTGTACTTGTTTGTGATGAGCACTAGGTATGGTACGGAAGTAATGAATCACTATACTGTATACCTGAAACTAATATTACAGTGTAATGTTAACAGGAATTTAAATAAAAACTTAAAAAAAAAAAAGCCCAGAAAGTGTGGTGTTTTCTCTATAAAATGGTGATATCACTGGCTGGTGAGTATTACTGATTATAGATTTCACTGCAAAAGATTAAAGCCATTTGATTTTTTTCAGGATTCTGTATTTAGTCAAACAAAATGTTTGTACGTAAGTATGTAGTCAATGGAAAGCTATTATTCACAAATTAGTACCAACTGCCTAGGATGAGAACTTAGTTACAAAGATAGTTAACTAGTCTATGTGAAAGAAATTTTGTGAAAACAGTCACATCTCAGTTCATCAAATATGGTACAGATAAATCAACCAGTCAATTAACAGACACTAAAGGAGCTGCAATACTGACACCCTAGACAGGGAGCTATTCTCCAGAAGAGAACACAACTAAATTGAATTTAACCTCTGAATTTTATCAGGATAAATTTCACAATTATTGAAAAGGATTTTAATCATTCCAAGCTTTTTTTTTTTAAAAAAAGATTTTATTTATTTATTTGACAGAGAGAGAGAGATCACAAATAGGCAGGCAGAGATAGAGGGGGAAGCAGGCTCCCCACCAAGCAAAGAGCCTGATGTGGGACTTGATCCCAGGAACCTGAGATCATGACCTGAGCCGAAAGCAGAAGCCTGACCCTCTGAGCCACCCAGGTGCCCCTCATTCCAAGCTTTATCAGAGCAAAGATCTAATCAGCAACATGGAACAACGTATTTTCCTTATAAAAATATAACTTTCTTTGAAAAGTTTGATTTCATGGCAGACTGGAGCAAATGTTCAATTTTCTACTGGTTATGAAATAAAAAGGAATCTATATGCATGACCCTAATTATTAAGTAAGTTTTAGACTTGTTACAGTTCTTACAATTCTGTCAGAATGACCTCTTGACATAACTTTCTGCATGGGATTTTCTGGGGGAGAAAGTTACAGAGTTCAATGATACGGGTCTGTGATGACACAAACCCATTTCCAAGCTGAAACTCATGGGTTGTTCATGACCTGTTGCCTCTTGACAACTGCTACTTTCCTGGCTGCTTGATTTTTAGACTGGACTTTAAGAAATCACATTTTATCCAATCAGTGAATGTACCACAGAATCAGATGGGGAACTTGTTACAAACAAATTTCTAAGCTCACCCACAGATTGGGATTCAGTAGGCCCAGCTGGCTTCACTGGTTGAATTCTACCCAACAGTGAAGGAAAAAATAATATCAATTCTTCTCAAATTCTTTCAGAGACTCAAAAAGGAAGAACACTGTCCAACTTACTTTATGAGGATATTACCCTGATAAAAAAAACCAAAGATATTATGAGAAAACTCATAAGCCAATATTTCTTACAAATATATATATTCCCTGTTATGACTTCTATTTAACACTACAGTAGAGATTCCAGCCAGGGCAGAATGGCAAGAAAAAGAAATAAGAGATATATCCAGATAGGAAAGGAAGGAGTAAAATTGTCATTATTAGCATGTAGTATGATTGTCTATGTAGAACATTCTATGGGATCTACAAAAAAAAGCTAATAAAACTAATAAGCTTAGTAAGGTTGTAGGATTAAGGTCAATGCACAAAGACAACTGTATTTCTACATACTAGCAACAAACTATTGGACATTTTAAAATTTTTAGATAAATTTTATAATAGCATTTAAAAATACGAAAGTCTTAGAGATAAATCTGACAAAAGATGCACAGGACCAGTACACTGAAAATCACATTACACTGTTGACAGAAACTTAAAATTTAAATCAACAGAGAGATATACCATGCTCATGGGTTTGAAGACTTAATACTGTTAAGATATCTATTCTCCCCAAACTGATCTATTGATTCAATGTATCTCAGTGAAAATCCTGCCAGTCAAATAAAAACTGACAAATTGATTCTAAAATTCATGTGGAAATGAAAAAGATCTAGAATAACCAAAACATTTTTGAAAAAAAAAAGATCAAAGTGGGAAGACAAAGATTAAATGATAGTAAGACTTACTATAATGATAAAGCAATCAAAAGAGCAAGGTTTCACTGTAAAGATGGACAAGATGATTTGTAATAAAAAATATGTATTTGATCTTCATCCCAGTTTCTAGCACAGAGCTTCTAAAACCCTTGGAATCTCTAAGCAGTGAAGAGGGATTAAGATGTCTTTCGTTATGTTAATGAGATGACTTTTGGAATGACCCTAAATCACCTAAGGATGGGGGCTGATTGTCAGGGGAACCAACCACATGATTGGGAAGGTTAGAACTTTCTTTTTTTTTT
>PITA01012663.1:0-60877 GCA_004023965.1 Spilogale gracilis | reverse complement strand
ATGAAAGAGACAGACAGACTGCACGCTGAGGGTCAGTAAGGGCCACAAAGGCAGCAGGCTCTGTTCCATCTGAACTTGGGGAAGGGAACTCAGTCCCGGGGGGACAGTGGGAGGCTGGTGTCATGAGGGGAGAGCTCCGTAAATGAAATGTCGCAGCCCCCTCTTGCCATAGCCTGTCACCCTGGCTAAGCTTGCTTCTGGGCTCTTGGGTTCCAGGTACCTGCCAGGCACACAGAGCCGTACATCATCCCAGAGGCCCCCTGTGCCTAATGACAGCCCGACTGCCTCTTAAAACTCTGAACTGTAGTCTGGCCCTCTAGAACAAAGCAGCAGAAGCAGCTGGACCAGTCTGGCCGGTTTCTGTCCTGGACTCTGACCTAGGCGCCCCGGCTCACCGCCAGACTGGCTGGAGGTTGGAAACAGAGGGACAGGTGGGCCCCCTGAGAACCCCTCCTAAAAGCACCTCACTGGGTTTGCTCCCTGAGGGCCCAGCAGGGCTGGGGTGGGATCACGGAATTACCCGTGTTTATACGGCAGGCAGAGTCCTCCCAAATATCTTCATTTGTCCCTGAAACAGTGTCATGGTCACTGTGTGGACAGTTGGCCAAAGAACACGTTTGGCAAGAACATTTGAGTCGGCAGCTCTATGTACATGGGACCTGTCTCCCAGAAACGCATCTCGACATGGCCATTTCACCGAGAAAGAAGTTGATGTCCATGCCCCCAGAGGCTTCCTCCCTCTCCCCTCTGTACCGCCTTCTCCAGCTTGCCTAAGCAGACACCACTTACTCCGGAAAGGGATGGTGAAGAATCTGTTGCTTGAAGGACTCCAGCTAGTTATTTTCAAAATAACTGTTTGCATCATTGAATTAATCATTTTTTATTATCCTTCCTACATGTCTCACTTTTACTATCAAATGTTTTCACATGTCAGATGTTCAGAGGGTCAAGTGCAAGCTCTTCTGTCTTTGACCTTGGCACTAAGCTGACAGCAGGTGACCCCATCCCTCCTCCTCCGGGACTGTGACAAGGACTCTTGGGACAGGAGGAGATTCTCCATTGCCAAGATCTCTTCCTCTACCTCCCATTTCCTCACCCCGTTTTTTGAGGGTCTTCCTTGGATTGATAAAATTTGATCAGATTTATTAAGTGGCAATTGTGCTTAATTTTGCACCTGACATCTCATGAAATCATCATGATTAATCCCATAAAGTAGGTACTATCTTCTCCCTTTTCTCAGAAGAAGAAACTGAGGTTCAGAGTGATAACCTGACTTGTCTGGAACCCACATCTGCTTCACCAGATGTTGCCAGCTGCACAAAAAGATGCTGACTGCCACATCTGGCAGAGTGAGGGCTGGCTGGTCAAGAACAAGTCTGAAGATGAAGGCTGAAAAAGGAGCACTGAGGATCTAAGTAAATAGGAATCATTTGTAATTAACAAATTCATTCTTTGAATGTGAAACTGCAGCTAAAATTGAGCTACAAAATGGGCTTAGCTCCAAAATGGGCTCAGCCTTCCTTTTGTTGATTCCAGGGTTGGTTAAGGGAGAGTCAGAGCTAGGAGAGATCACCACCACATCCCTCTTCGCACAGAGGAGGAAACAAGAAAGGCCCAGGTCACCTGCTATTGACTAGCTTTCCTCCAGATCCAGCAAAGGGGCTAGAGCTTCACCAGACAAGGCTCTACCCTCAACAGATCCCCTGGGGTGCTGCATTGGCTGTTTGTTGTTTGCTGCCTTCCTCCCTCCCTTTCTCCCTTCCTCCCTCCCTTCCTTCCTATCTTCCTTCTTTTTTTAAATAGTGGGCTTAAGGGCAGTTCCAGTATTCTGCATCAGAGCACTACAGATGGCTGTTCTTTTTTCTTTCTTTCTTTCTTTCTTTCTTTCTTTCTTTCTTTCTTTCTTTCTTTCTTTTTTAGAGGGAGGGGTGGGGAGGGGCAGAGGGAGAGAGAGAGCGTGAGATTCCCAAGTAGACTTCCATGCCCAGCGCGGAGCCAGTGGGGCTCCGTCTCATGACCCTGAGACCATGATCTGAGCTGAAATCAAGAGCCTGAGGCTTAACTATGACATCCAGGTGCCCTGAGATGGCTTTTCTGCTAGGGTGGTTTTGACATGACGTCCATCTCGTGGAACAGTAGTCAGTCCACATTGATCGTACAGTAGTAAACTGGAGGAAGCAACAATAATGCCATCCACCCAGTCAGCAAACATTCATGAAATGGCCACTATCTGCAGCGGATTTTTAGGTTCAGTGTGGTGAAAAGTGAAGGATGCAAAAATGCTATATATGGAACATCCAAGAGCTTTTCCTGGTTGCTTTTCCCTCATTATCCCATTTCGTCTCAAGAGCAGTCACCTTGCAACTTTCTCTGAAAACAAACTCTGTGCCAGGTGCTGTTTTGGGTACTCTTTCATCCTTACCTCCGCCTTGTGAGTTAGGTACTGCCTCCATTTCATAACTAGAGATACTAGGGGCACCTGGGTGGCTCAGTCGGTAGGCATCTGCCTTTGGCTTGGGTCATAATCCAAGGGTCCTGGAATTGAGCCCCGCATCAAGCTCCCTACTCCACTGGAAGCCTGCTTCTCTCTCTCTCTACCTGCTTATGTTCCCTCTCTCACTGTCTCTCTCTCTCTCTCTCTCTCTCTCTCTGTCAAATAAATAAATAAATAAATAATGGTTGCGCCAAAACAAAATAAATAAATAACTGGAGATACTCAAGCTCAGAGTACTGAGTCCAAGTATCAAGTACCAAGGTCCCACAGCTGGGAAGGAACAGAGCTGGGAAGTGGATCTCCAGCAGCCCCCTCTTTCCGTGGAAGTTCATGGCCCTAAGGCATGTTTGGAAACAGATCTTTCACAGAGATGTGAAATATACCAGGGAATCTAGTTCAATACACTTGTTTATAGATGGATTAATGGCACAGAGAGGGAAGGTGACCTGCCTTAAGTCACACAGCCGGTTACAGGTACAGCTGAGACCCAAGTCAGGTTTGCCAAATCCCAAGCTGATGGCCTTTCTACTCCAATAACCGCAGAAATGATGAGCCCTGTGCCTAAGGCCTTCTTTCCAGGCTACACCATGGCCAGGCCTCAGGCCTGGGGGCTCAGCATGCATCTTGGGCACTTGGGACGCAGCCAGGGGGGCATTTTGGACCCTCTAAACCCCTTCATCTGTGCTGCTGAACCCCGCTGGCTGCTGATGCTCTCTGAGGAGCAAATGTCAGAGAGGGTGAGAAATGGATTTTCCACCTGAGCTGATCTTCACAGGCTCTGGGGTCAGTGTCCTGAATTTCCATGGGTCTGTCCCCTCCTTGAGAACTGGACTGATGCCCTAGAGAGCCAGGCTTCAGCTGACTTTCGGTCTCCTACATTGTACCTGGCCTGTGGCCGCCCGTGTGCACCCCCCGCCCCCACTCTGGGCTCACTTTTTTGCCCTCCTGCCAATGCTCCCCTCAAAAAGTAGCGGTCAACAAAGAATTTAGAAATGGTCCAAATATGCATCAGTACAGGATTCAAAGTATATCCACTCGCAAGCAACAGGCAGCTGTCTACAAGCTCCCTCTGGAGGTTCGGGAATAACCCCGGGGCAGGATGTGCCCAACGGTCACGAGGGTACTGAAACCTGCACTTAAGAAAGGGCTGAAGGGATTATCTCAAATATGACAGCAGTAGCTATGTTAGGAGGGTGAGGGGGTAATAATCATCCCTCTGGTTTCTAGACTCTGTGACCCTACTAGATTGCTCTTATGATAAGAACAGTAGCAAGGAAGCCAGCACCAGCTTCAGAACTCAATCCCCTTCACTATCCCACCAGCCTTTGCCTTCTCCACCCTCACACCTGCAGCCCGCCTGGAGTTCACCATCGGGGCTCCCTGTGAGGAGCTGCAACTGGTGGGTGGGTGACCCAGAGGTGCTCGAGCCTCCTCTCTCCTGGGGGCAGAGACAATATTTCACCTGTCCCTTCCTCTGCATCCACACACCCCCCTACTCCCCGGTGCCCTGTAACCAGGGCAGTCTCCTTCCAATGCTGACTGACTGGTTGGGGATCGTGCTGGATGTTGGATTAACTCCCCTAGATTCAAACGGACAAAACTACCTGGGCTCTCATCTGGCAGAGATCTAGGATGAGACTTAAGTGGCTTTGAATATTCTCAGATCAAAGCTAACAAACAAACTCTTAGAAAACAGTGCCTGGGTTTGAATTCTGGCTCCACTCACTACTCATTGACTGTGTGTTGCCTCTCTGTGCCTCAGTAATAATCCCTACTTCCTAGGGCTATTAGGAAGCCTAAGTGACTTAATATTTGCAAAGCAGATAGAAAAACACCCAGCAACTTGTACATGCTACATAAATAGGAAAAAAGGTAATTATTTAATTGAAACCAGCAATAGCTGTCCATTCATTCACTGCCTCTCACTCATTCGATATTTATTAAACACCTACTGAGTTCATTAGGCCAGACATAAAGGGCACACATCTCACCATTTAGTAGGAGAAACACACATCTCACCATCTAAAAGGAAAAACACACACGTAACGACAGAAAAAAATACCTGTTTTTTTCTTGTAGAAAATTGTGACATTTCTAAGCAAAGAATTGCACGGGATTCTAAGAAAGGCTGGAGAAAGAACATTTACCTATTACTACGTAAACTTAAAAAAAAAACAAAAAACAACCCTACTGTTCAATTCTTTGAATCCATTTAAAAGGTCCAGTTCAGTCTAATTGATTAGTGAATTCAGAGCAAGGTTGGGTACACACTAGCCTTTCCGGAAATATTCTCATTCAATACCATCTATTCAACCTCCCTGGATGTTTTTCTTCCCCTCTCCCTCCCGCCTCTGCTGGTCACCCAGAAAATAATCTCTGGGTTCACCCTTAGTCCTCAGTTAATGGGTGGGCGAGGGATGTTGGTTCAATCAGACCAACCCTGGGCAGTTTTTAAAACACCACTTATAAATATTTGGGAGGGGAGGGAGAGAGGTTGGAGAAAGCTTCAGTGACAGCTAACGTCTCCACTGACCGACTGGAAGCTGCTAACATTTTTAAATTTGGGAGGTTTAAGTCAAACCACTGTGAGCCGGTAGATGTACAGTTGGTTTAATAACGGATGAAAAACTGAAATTCGCACCCCTCCCCCAAGTCAATTCAGTTCTTTTCAATGTAACCACTTTTAAATGCCCTGAACCCAGTCAAGCTGGTGTGGTCTGTGTTCGTAGCCCAGGCGGTCCACACCGACCCTGCAGAGTCCTGATCCTCTGGCGAGAGCAGGGCTCCCGGGCAGCGGTGCCCAGGCCCACCCACCTCTCCCTCCCGCGGCTGCTGACGCTCCTACACCCGGCGAGCCAAACCGCTTTGGGAAGCTCTCGGCACTGGAAGTGGCGGCTGTCACTACCGGCGGGCCGGACTGACGACACCCCCCTGGCCCTTCCCCGGCGGACACAGGCCGCGGGCACTCACTGTCGCCCCCGAACTTCAGCGGGCAAACGCTGGACGTGCGATCTAGCGACTTTTTCTAAACTCCGGGCGCCGGAATCGCGTGGTCAGACCCGGAGCGGGAGAAGCAGGAGCGGCCGCCCGCGCGGCGCAGGGACTCGAGAGTGCAAAGGCTCCGGCGGCGAGCGCTGGGCTCCCGCCGGCCGGCCGCCACGCAGGGCTGTGAGCGCCGCCGGATGCACCGTCTCCTCCCCGGAGATTGCGATATTGATCAAAGGCTGGGAGACACCGGGGACATTTATCTCCCCGGACTCGGAGCTTTCCGAGCAGGGGAAGGGGCAGGAAGGAGCTCCTAAGAACCGCGCGGGGGCGGGCGGAGTGGGAGAGCTGGTGAGAGGGTTGTGGGGCCGGTGGGAAACCCACCTCCAGAGCCGCCTGTCCCAGGGTCGGGGTCTGCATCGGGCGGGGGGTGTTGGGGTGGGCGGTGGAACCAAGTTTTCACTCCCAAAGCCTAAAGCGATTCTCCCCGCACAGAGCCGGTGGCCCGGGTGGGCGGACCCCCTCCTCCGCCAACATCCCAGCAGCTTCGCCACAACGATGTCTTTTTTTTCACTTGAGTCCTCCTTGCCCCCGCCACGCCGGCTCCAGAGGTCCAGGGAGAAGGATCTGTGCCCAGCCCTCCCCAGTGACCCCCCATTCCACCTACAGCCCACCCTCCTCCCGCGTGGGCCCGGAGCTGGGGGCGCCCGAGCTCGAGGGCTGACCGGATCTCTCTTACCTTGACAAGCCGCAGCTGCGGGCGCCGTCCCATCCTCGGGGCTTGCTCGATCACCGTCCCGGACGCCTGGGTCCCTCGGACATCCCAGAGGGTCCGGCCGATGGTGGCGGGCTGGGGCGGCGGCGTGGGCTGGAGGCCGGGCTCCCGTGTCGCTGCCCGGCTCCGCGATGCCCGGCTCGGCGATCCCCTGCCCCGCTGCCCGGCCCGGCCCCGCGGGCTCCCGCTCTCCCCCGCCGGGGCAAGTCTGGCCGCCGTTTCCTGACTCAGCCGGGCCGACAGCCGCCTCGCGTCCCCGCCGCCTCGCCCACGGTCCGCGCAGCTCCCTGCCTCGACTCCCCGCCCCCTCGCCTAGCGTCCCCTCCCCTCTCTCCCTCGCCTCTCCCCTCCCCTTTAGTCCCTCCTCCGCGCCGCGCCCCTCTCCAAGCTCCCCTCGCCTCCTCCGCCTCCCCTCTTCCCGGGCTGGCTCCTCGCGCCCTCGCCTTGCTGACCCCCTTTCCCTGCGCCCGGGTTTGCGGCAGTCGGCGGGACGCACTGGCAGCGGTGGCGGCCGCCGCAGCCCGGGATGGGGGGGGGCGGGGGCGGGAGAGGTGGCAGCCTCCTGCCTCCTGCCTCCCTCCTCCCGCCTGGCTTGAGGTCGGGGCCTGGGGATTCCAGAGAGTCTGAGGGAATTGGGGGGCTCAGGTGAATCTATGAGACCGAGGCGATTGGAGACTGGGGAGCCTCGAGTGAGCAGAGGCGCCGCGGAAACCGGGTGAAGCTGGGAACTGCGTTTGATCAGTTCCCGCCCTGCAGCCGGCCAGGAGAAGGTCCGCGCCGCCCCCACTTCAGCAGGGTCCGGGCGTTGAATCCGACCCTCAGCACCTTTGGCACCCACACCTCAGGTGCGCGCAGACACGCACCTCTGCGGGACGAACCCTTCTCATTCATTCGTTCGTTCATTCATTCATTTATTCCACAAACTAAGCGCCTGCACGATTTGGTCCAGGCAAGGAGCTGAACCTGGGAACCCTAAGATGAAGGGGCTACGGCGGTGCCTGGCAGGACAAGCTGGCATCTGAGCACCGTGGTGGGAAAAGCAGAGCGCATATTGCACTACCGCAGGGGAAAGCAGCTTAGTAGGCATCCAGCAAGCAGGGCGTAGAGCAGGCCGAGCGCCCCCTGTCGGCTGGACCCTCATGGGAGGGGTCAGCTTCCCCGCCAGACCTCGGGGTCTTCAGAAGGCTTGGCTCCCTAGCTCCCTAACCCACCCCGACCTCTGGGAAGCAGCTCCCACCTACTTCAGCCCTTTAAACTTTCCTCTCCAGCCCTTGCATTTGGACAGAATTTTTTACTTCTACCCCTTTCCTTCCTCTACGGGGAAGCTGAAGAGAGAGGTGGAGCCACCCGGCAAAGTCTCAACCTGCAGCGCCAAGCAAAGCCCCTTCAGAGCAAGCCCGAGGACTCCCCGGCAGAGTGCGGTCCCAGAGTGGTGTGGAGCCGGCTTTGAAATCAAACTCTGATCCTAGCTTCCCTGGACTCTGTGCCCTGCTGCACCTTACCCTCCTTTCCACCCACTTCTCATCACATTAAGCAAGAACCAATGCGTTCATGGTTCCTGATTCTTCACTCAGGAAGGGAGTTACTGTAAGAGGTAGTGTAATTGAAGTCACACAGTTTCCTTACCGAGACACTGAGGTGCAATCTGATGGGGACCTATCTGAAGTCCCGTAGCTTTGAGCCTCAACCTCAGGCTCCTGGTTCCCAGCTCAAAGTACCTGGAGGACCTGGCTTTGAAGGGGTTTGGGGCTCTCAAGTGGGGAGGGGCATTGCCCAGGAAGCCAGCTGGTCACACTGGCTTAGCCACACAGGGTGGTACTTCCTAGATGAAGCACACAGTTCTGAGTCTCACAAAAACCCCATTAGGTTAGACTCCACCCAAGCCCGAAAGACAGGGACGGCACCAGCCAGATTGCCACTGTGTTACTCTCAACAAAAATTAAATGCAGACTGGTCTAGCCTAGTGCATGTTCTGGAGTCAGGTAGCCTGAGTTCGAGTCATGGGTCTTCTGCTTACAAGCTGTGTCAACCTGAAAAATTGTTTCACAGAGCCTCAATTTTCTCATCTGTAACATGGGAATAGGAGTGTTTACCCCAGGGTTGTGGGTTGGTTTAAATGAGTTAAATGGCTTGGAATGGTGACTGGCACATGGTATGGGTTTAGCAAAGGTTAGCAATAGTTGATATTACCACCCACCACCATCATCACCGTCATCATCATCGTTGAGTGGACTTGGTGCTCAAATGCATGGGCTTCATGGGCCCTCCTTTCTAGGCAATTCTTTGTAGGAGCAGAATCCTTGATTAGAAGGGCATAGAAGCAATGAACTGGGAATCGGAGGAGAGGAAGCTGGTGGGCCCTCAGGGAGGTTTTCAGTCCTTGCTCCCCAGTCCAGCCCAACCATAGAGCTGACTCTCCAGGGCCCAGACAGCTCTAGATTTCCAGATTCTGTGTTTCTCTAGGTTTCATAAACACCATCAGATTCTGCTTTTCTGAGTCCCATGTCCTCCCTTTGACCTGATCTTTAAATATGCAAATGCCATCGATTAACCTCTAATGAAGTTTGCCCTTCCTGCCTTTTTGGTGTGGGATTCAGACCTTCTTTTTTCTAAAGGAGCATCTACAGAGGGTACAATTGGTCTGTCTTGATCTCAGGGACTTAACATCTATACCCCACTCCCATTCTGGGGTGAGAAGAGGGGGGCTTCTGTATCACTCCATTACCTACTTATTTATAGTTTTGGCCTCGACCATTTGCTTTAGGGGAGTTATGAGAGCCTCCTGTTCAATATCCCTCCTGTAACAGGATTCCATGTTCCCTTTCACTTGTCCTTCCCCCTTTAAGAGCCTAGCTCTCATCCGTTGGGCTTGATGAAGATGCCAGTCTGAGGCCTTCCGTGCCCTTCCCACATCTCATCTCAGCCAGCCCCCCTAACAGCTTTGGGTGGTCTCCTAGCAGCCTCCCCACTCCCCTCAGGGCAGCTGCCTGCTTCATCCAATCATTCCCTTCCCAGACTCTCTTCAGACCCCTCCCTTGCCCTCTCCCTCTTCCCGTTCAGGTCCGGACCAGAGTCAGCTTTCATGCATTTAACCTGCCAGATTTGGTAGAAAGGAGAAAAATGAGGAATTTAAACAGGAATAAGAGACTCCCATGTCCTTCCAAACAGTAGGAGAGACAGATGTGAACCAGCAGTGATGGGGGGGGACCCAGAGAGGCAGGACCGAGCGTGCCCCTTCTACACTGCTTTTAGTCCTGGGGATCCCAGTGAGTTTGATGGTCTGGAACCATACCTCTCGGACTACCTGTGCAGAAAAACCGGTTCTTGATTTTCAAATTTTAATCTGTTGCAGAATGATGTGACGGCAAAGTACAATGATGGGGATGACTTATTAGAAAAAGGAAGGAGATAACAAAGATAGACAAAAATAAAAGCCCAATTTTTTAAAAAAAGATTTTATTTATTTGACAGAGAGAAACACAGCCAGAGAGGGAACACAAGCAGGGGGAGTGAGAGAGGGAGACAGGCTTCCTGCCGAGCAGGGAGCCTGATGTGGGACTCGATCCCGGGTTTCTGGGATCATGACCTGAGCCGAAGGCAGTCGCCTAAACAATTGAGTCACCCAGTTGCCCCCAAAAGCCCAATTTTTAAAGCTATTAGATCCAGTGGATATAAAACTACTCTGTCAAGTTACCTAAAATTTTCTTAATGCTTACTGTCAACTTCTGCATTTACCTTGTCATGTACTGGCAACAAATTTTTTGCAGACTAGTCATGCTTGGAGTAGCTCTGGTCGAGGATGCTTCTCAAGTGTGAGGTCAGGAAAATGGCCTCATGGAGGGAACAGCTTATAAAATCACATGCATATCAGGGGAGTTGGTATTAATTATCCCATCCATCTGTGCATTCATTCAACAAACATTTAATGAGTAGCAACTACGTGGCAGTCACTGTTGGACACCAAGATGAATAAGGAGGAATAGATTAGGGCTCCAGCCCTCAAGATGTTCACAGAGTGGGAGCGGAGACTTTGATAAATAATTAAAAGCTAGTGAAATTGGGTCAATAGTATTTAGCACTGTGGGCACAGAGGTAGAAATATTAATTCTGCATGGGGCCAATGAGGAAGGTTCTACTAAGGAAGTGGTATTGTGCTAGACTCTGGAGGCAGAAACAGATGTTCAATCCCATCTGGCCACCAGCCCTCCATAAATGAGTTAACACATGTAGAGTGCTTAGTGAGTGCTTAGTGCAGTGCCTGGCCCATGGGAAGGGCTTCAGAAACGTTAGCTGTTCTTATTATTAAATCTTACAAATCATCACAGTATCATCCTCCCAGATCAACCCAGAACTGGGCAAAACTTTGTCTTGGGGTTGTGGGGTTATAGGTAACTCAGTTGAGGAGAAGAAGGCAAACTGGCCTTCATTCACCCCCTTTGTCAGAGGAAAGATGTAAAAAGGAGGTAGGTAGGGAGTTGGATATTGAAGGACGTGGGTATAGATGGATAAGGAAGAGAGAAGGTCTTCAAGGCATGAGGGTCCCTTCAGAGACACAGCCAGAGGAACAAGTATGGGGCAGGGGAGGAGACTGACTGGTCTGATAGGAACAAGTGATGGGTATGCAATGACCTGGTGAGGCTCAGCAGAACAGAGAAGGGGAGGGGACAGGCTGAGGGTCCCCTTGGATAAGGGACTTGATATTATTCCTTCACTCATTTATTTTTTTAATAATTTTATTTATGTACTTGACAGAGAGAGAGAGAGAGAGAGAGTATGAGCAGGGGGGAGGGGCACAGGAAGAGGGAGACAGAGAAGCAGACACTACACTGAGCAGGCGGTCTGATGCAGGGTTCGATCCCAGGACCCTGAGATCATGACCTGAGCTGAAGGCAGGTGCTTAACTGACTGAGTCACCCAGGTGCCCCTCCTTTATTTTAAGATTTTATTCATCACACACACACACACACACACACACACACACACACAGAAAGAGTTTGCCTTTCTCTCATTTAGAACAACAGATAATAACAATAGTAATTAAGATTTATATGGCAGCTTGTACCACATAGCTCTTTCACAAACATGTTCTCATTTAATCCCAACAACAACCCTGTAGAAAGAATATTAATAGCTTCACTTTACAGTTGAGAAATCTGAGGTCAGAGGCTGATCTCTTGTCCAAGGTCATAAGGCTGGCATTGGCAGTCAGAATTCCAGCCCGAGTCCCCATCCCCCACTCCATATATTTTCCAATGTATCGCAGAGACGTGACCTGAGCCTAGACCCCTAGGGAGCTGTGATATCACCTAGAGAAGGCTATGGTTCTAGGAAAATGATGCTCTAGAATCATCCGTTCTTTTTACTCTCCCAGTGGATAGACAAAAGGGAGGAGCAAAGGCAAGCTATGGGACAAGCTTGGCAGTGACAGCAGGTAGGTGGGCTGTTCAGCCACAGAGGTCTCAGGTGACCTACCACTACCCTTCCTCTCCCCGAGTCTGATTTTGGATCAATCAATGGCAAGCATGATTACCCTAAGTCCAATGACTGTATTTTCGCACTTATTGAGTGTGACCAAGGGGCACCTGGGTGGCTCAGTGGCTGGAGTGTTGGACTCTTGATCTCAGCTCGGGTCATGATCTCAAGTTCCCTGCTCAGCAGGTAGTCTGCTTGAAGATTCTTTCTCTTCTCCCTCTGCTGCCCCCCCACCCCCGGCTTGCCTGTGCACAGGCTCTCTCTAAAATAAATACATAGTTTTTCCCCCTAAGTGTGGCCAAGAGGGCTATTGAAGTTGTTTCTACAAAAACATTTTAAAGGTGCACTGAAGTAAGAAGTGTTGACACCTTGGGAATATTCTGGAAGCAAAAATAGACCAGAGGTGCTGGCCATTTGTGCAGAGTCAAAGGGAAGGGCACACACTCACACTACTTCACAGAGAAATAACATCTCTCTAGCCCAGACTAGTGGTTCTCAACTGGAGGCTTTTGCTCCTCAGGGAACATTTGGCAAAGTCTAGAGATATTTTTGGTTTTCATAGCTGGGGAAAAGTTCCTGGCATCTAGTGCATAGAAGCCATGAATGCTGCTAAACATCCTCCAATACACAGGACAGCCCCCCAGCAGCAAAGAATTATCTGGTTCCACATATCCACAGTGCTGAGGTTGAGGCTCCGTGGCCCAGGCCATAGTTTGGTACCATGGACAGCACAAACCCAGGCTTTCCATGGGGCTGCGATCCACGGAATTCACATTCTATTGTCTGAAGACCATAGGAAAGCAAGGGTTCACCACTCTACATTTCCTGAGCTCCATCATATCCAAAACACTGAGGCCCCAGGGAACGTACTGCAGTAAACACCAGTGATGGTGGTGGTGGTGGGGATCTGCTTAAGGTCCCCAAGCTAGGTAGTTGGTAGAGCCAGGAGAGGACTCAAGGATTCTGGGGTCTTCTGTGAAGGTTCTTCACCCTCTCCCAGATTAGCACTCAGCCCTCCCAACTTTACCTTTTTTATGGATATAGTTCGTCCTTTTTGTCCGATTCCTAAAATCCTATTTAGAACTAGGAATTTTCCATACAAAATTTCCTGCTGGTCTAATAGGTACAGTGCTATTATTTTTTGTTTTACAGATGTGTTCATCGGAGTCTAGAGGTTAAATATACAATATGCCTATCTATCTCCCCGAAGAGAACACACACCGCTTCCTTCCAGTCTCGGTCTGCAGTCCCTCTGGCAAAGCCCTGCATCTCAGTAGATGCCAAATGAAGTGTTTACAGTTAATGATCAATCTTACCACTGGATCAGACCCCAGGATCCTGCCTCTGGGGTAGTGCGCTCTGTGGATGCTTGTCCTCTTCTGGGTCCTTCTCACCACCCGTGCATCACTCTCTCTTCTGAAGTTGGCCTAATCCCAGCCCTGGGTAGGGGCCCCCCAAAACGGGCAGTTACACCTTCCAGGGGGTAAACCATAAAACTGAGCCTCAGCCTGGCCTTTCCACTCCTCCTTTCCCCTCCACTCAGGCCCCTAAAAAGGCTCAGGGCAGGGCAGATTTCCTCTCCAGTTTGCTGGGAATTGGGAATGTCTTCATTGATCACAGAGAAACGCAGGAAAACTGGTCATCCTGAACTTCACTGGCCACTTAAAACTCACAGAGCAAGACAAAGACACTGAAGGGAAGTATTAACCAGCCACACTGTGAAGACTTCACGTGAACTCTGATTCAAACAAATTGAAAAAAAAAACTATAAATAAACAATTGGAAACATGAATTCTAATTAGATATTTAAAAGTGTGATAATGGCATTGTGGTTATATATTTAAAAAGAGTCTTTATCTTTTAGAGACACAACTTAAAATATTTATAGATGAAATGGCATGATGTATGGGATTTACCTTAAAATGATACAGGAAGAAAAGAAGTGAAATGAAAGGAAGGTTGGCCATGAGTTGCTAACTGTTGAATCTGGGTAATGGGTACATGGGAGTTTTACGGTAATATTTTGTCTGCTTTTATGCATTAAAAAAATTCACAGTATGTGAGAACTGCCTGGGAACATTTAGAGAGCATATACACCAGGGTTTCCAAACTATCTTTTTTTTGAAGATTTATTTATTTGAGAGAGAGAGAGAGTGCATGCACACTCCCAAGTTGGGGGGCAAAGGGAGAGGGAGAAGAAGAGAAGCAGCCTCCTCATTGAGCTGGGAACAACACTGAGATCATGACCTGAGTTGAAATCAAGAGTTGGACGTTTAACCAACTGAGCCACCCGGCACCCCCAAATTATCTTCTGTGGAACCCCAGGATTCTGAAGAGATGCTTCAGGGACTGAAGTCGGAGATGGGGTAGGGGAAGGAAGTGGTGATGGGAAGATTGAGGAGAAGGCTCAGAGGCTGCATTTTTGTTTAACCAATTTTCTGTATTAGAGGTATACCATAGAGGTCATTTTTCAAAAAAGGGTCTTCCCAGAGGGGGAAGCAGTTTTTCTAAGACCAGGCATATAGGGGGCCGAACTTGGCAGAGCCTCGTCCACTGACTGTCAGATTCCTGCACTCTGCCAGGCACCCCACTGCCTTCCTCAGGCCTGGCGGATGTCCCATAGCTCCGGCAAGACCTAGTAGACCTGAGGCCTCGGTCCAGTTGGCCTTCGTTGGGACAGGGGCTTGGTCATGTTACCCCTGCCTTGAGGTGCCTGTAGGCATGCTCCCTCCCGTGGGCCACTCACTGCCTGATTTCCAAAGCCAGGTCTGCGGCTCAGAGCCAGCCTTTGCTTTGCGTGCTGCCATCTGTCCAGGCCCCCGTGGTTCAGCTGGACATCGGCCAGCACCTCCAAGTATGCCTGAGCCAGAGAAGTGCTGACCAGGGCTCAGCCTAATGGCCACATAGGAGCAGTTCATTCCAGAAGAGGAAGGCCTCATGCTGCATGGGTCCCTCCTGCGTGAGACGACTGACCCGAGGCTGGCCAGATGGTTCCATTCCATGTTGTCAAAACAAGGGGGTGATAAAGGCTGACGTCCTTTCATCTCACCTGCATGCTTGGTGGAGGAGAAGTGCAGAGAGCTCCTGAGTCATGGGGCAGAAGAGAAGAGAAGAGGGGACATTACCTGTGAGCCAGGTGGGAGATCCATTTGCAAGAAACAGCCTGGTTGGACTTGTGAAGGCACAAAAAGGGAATGACCATGTCAGCGATGAAGGAGGTCATGGTGGTTGGGCAGGGTTCATCCATTTGGCCCCTCCATATCTACCCATTGCATTTCCTTACCTGCTGCATGCCCCACAGCTGACTGGTCAACCTCCTACTTCCTGTTGGGTTCAGCCAATTGGAAGCCCTGACTGTAGATCAGCTGAAGAGAGGAGAGTGAGTTGGGGTCTTTATCCCACTAGCTCTCTCCCTGTGGGCTGGCCATGGCCTGGCTGTGTCCCTTGACCAGGGCCCCTGCTGCTCTCATGGCAACCTCTCTCCAGGGGTTCTGGTAACCTCTTCTTCCCCTCACCCCTTTGGATCTAAGGAGAGTCAGTTCTTACCGGCCTCAGGATCCCGTATGATCCTTTGTGGTTTCCCCATTCTGTGCAAACCTTTGTGAAAATCTCTTTAATAAACCCTTCTCAAATTACGTAGTTCAAGTGGGCCAAGCATTTCTCTCTAAGGCTTTGGTCAATGCAGGCTCCTCAGAAGCTAAGTTTGCAAATGTGAGACTGTTCACAATGAATCTTTTCTTGCATGTGACACCAGTGAACTTGAGGGAGGACGAGGACTCCCAGGGGGTCTGATTGGACAGACAGAGCAAGGATGTGAGGAGGATGTGAGGCAACCTCAAACAAATGAGGAGAGACCCCAGTGGAGGGAATCCAGCTGGAGCCATGGTTGGTAGGGACCTTAAGAGGAGACCTGGGGATCTTTCCAAACCCCACTGGAAAGATATTGCTATGGGGTAGGAGAGGACAGGAGGTAGAGGGGTCCAAGCCAAAGAATAGCAAGGTCAGGCTCTGCCCATGCCGCTGTCAGACTCTCCGCTGAGCAGGGATCCTGATGCAGACAGCTGTGCCCAGCATGACTCCAGGGGTACCCAGGGTCTCTGGGCCTATGGCTGCTACACTTCAAGGACTAGTCCCACTCTCTGGACAAGAATTTCTGCCCAGCCTACATCCCCACACTTGCTTAGAGTGCCCCCCTGTAAATATCCAACCTCCAAGCTCCCTGCCTTGGAGCTTGTCCTCAAGCTTTGCCAGCTGCCTGAGTTTCCCACCCCCACCCCCGGACTAGAATCTCTATCCTGGGTGCCATACGCTCCAAGCCTGCTTCTCTCCTGCTCCAGTTCCTACCTTGTATCAGGGTCCTGTCCTCAGACCTGCCCTCCACCCCTGGCCTGGTGAACTTTTGACTGCGTGGCTTTGCGAGGTCACATCTTCTCTTTGGACCTCAGTTTCCTTGTCTGTGAAATGTCAGAGTGGCTAGAGGTCTATCAGGGGACCTCTTGTATCCCTTTCAACTTAAATAAATCCATAGATGTATGTCCTTTGTTCCGCTGACAGATGATGCAAGAGAAGAGAGCAGGCTTCACTCATTCATCCTGTGTTCCCGCAGCACCTAGCAGAGGGCCTGGCCAGCAAGGGGTGAATGGATGGAGTAGTAGGTGGGTGGGTAGATGATAAATCTCCCTGGAGTGGGGAAAGGCAATTCATTCCATGGCCTTAAGTTGATAGAAAGGTCCTCTGGGAACTTCCCACTGCCTCTGCCCACGACCTGACTAATCTTTGCATGTTCTCATTTGTAACCTGGTCCCCGAGCAGACTCCCCCTTGAAAGTGCTTTGGAACCAGCGCTAATAGTTACCCTGTAAAGGAACACAAGAGATCAGCAGCCACAGTCTCTAGGGTGTGAGCTTAGGGGCTAGAAGAAAGAAAATGTTCCTGTATTCCCTCTTGTTCTCTTTGGATTTTTTTAAAACCCATGAATTACTTTTTTTTTTTTTTAAATAAAGATCTTATTTATTTATTTGACACAGAGAAAGAGAGAGCACAAGCAGGGGGAGCGGCAGGCAGGGGAAGAGGGAGAAGCAGACTCTCCGCTGAGCAGGGATCCTGATGCAGGGCTCAATCCCAGATCCCAGATCCCAGAACCCTGGGATCATGACCTGAGCCAAAAGCAGAGGCTTACCCAGCTGAGTCACCCAGGCTGCCTACCACTGGCAGTCACCCACCTGCCCCAACTATGAATTACTTTGATAATATAAAGGAAGTCTCTTTGAAGAAAAAGTAATATACCAGAGGCTGATAATTATTTATTTCTTCCAAAGAGAAGAACTGGGTAGGTGAGAATCGGGGCAGGAGTGAGAAACAGGGACGAGACTCACTTGTCGCCTTCTACCCTTTGGTACCTTTGGGGTTTCATATCATGATCATCTATTTTTTTTAAAAAACTCATAACTTTAAGAAAACACTAATTTGCGTATAGATATTCTTATAGAGAAATAAGGCTTTTTTGCTTGGCAATAGCTCACTTAATCCTCCTCACCACCCGGGTAGCCATTATTATCCCTATATTCAGATGAGGAAACTAAGGCTTGGAGAAGCTCGAAGCTTTGCCCAGTTTCCTTAATTGGTATAATGTGGCATTGAGACTCACAGCCCAGTTTTCTAATCCTCACACAGGCTGCCAATGAGGCTTAGCTTAGCAAATATACTCCCATTACAGAAAAACAAATGGCATTTTGGTGTATAAGTCAGTCTCTGGAAAGTTTGCTTATTTATTTATGTATTTATTTATTTATTTTCAGAAAAAGTTTGTTATTGTGAGCCAGCCCCACTGAGCTCTAGCCCGCTGGAGGCAGCTGAAATGACAAAGTTCCCAGTGTTGCCAAGCTAAGGCTGAGACCCAAGGCTGAGGAGACCCCAACACTGTACACAAGAGGGGCTCCTCGGACCACCTCTCACACTGCAAGTCCTCATCTCAACTCTGGAACGCTCACTTTTGTTTTTGGAAATTTTACTTTAAACTTCACTCCCCCTAGGAAGGCTTCGCTGGTGCTGCAGACAGAGCTCTTTGAGCACCCCCTTGCCACTCAGAACATCCTTGTGCAGTCTGCTTTCCCTGCTACCCTGAGCTCTATGTCATTTCACAATGACATTCCCGCACACGAAGCCCTGCACCCTGCTCGTAGCAGGAACAAGGGACCCTTGTCAAATGAATGAATAAATCAATGGCCTGGGCCCTGCTCCTGCCAGGCCACCCTATGTGGCTCATTTCCTGTGTCTTGCATCTGTGCTGATCATAGGTGCTCAGGAGGGACAGCCACAGGGGATGGAGGCCCGAGGAGTCCCTGCTCGACAGCTCCCAGTCTCTCTTCTGTGACAAGGACGTGGTGTGGGCAAAGTAGCTGCTGGTCCTGTCAATCAATGAGCACTCATCCCTCCCAGGCTGCCCAGCCCCCAGCTCCAGCTTCTCACAGACACGGGGTACAGAGTACACAGGGGCAGCCCCTCCCATTTGGGGTGGCATGGGAATGGCCATGGTGGGGGAGGGGGGCTCCTGGCCACCCCTGGGCTGTGATGTTAGCCCCACAGCCCCTGATGTTAGCCCCTGATGTTAGCTCTGCAGAGCTTGTGGAAACTGCTCATTTCTCTGTCTCCATCTCTCATTTCCCTCTTTGCATGTCCCTGCCTCACCTCTCAGACTTCCACAGCAGTTTCTTCTAGAAAGATGAAGGAGTCAGAGGAGACCGAGTTCCACTCTCTGGAGTATGTACCCATGGGCTGCAGCCATCCTCACGCCCTGACACCTGCCCGGTCATCGGCCACCGTAGCTCCTGCTTACCTCTAACACCCCCTCCTAATGAGAGCCCCATCTCTTCCGGCTGCCTCCCCCCTCTAGCCAGGTAGCGGGATTTCTCCTCCGCGGTGAATGTCAGCCTCCCTCAGCCCTGGGAGAGCCCAGGGCTGCTGATGAGCTGGTTAGCCCCCACCCCCACAGCGGCAGGACCAGCACTGATCCCCAAACCCTTTCTCATCGTTGATTCCATCAGCCCAATGGAGCCCTTTATTGGGCACCTGCTATGGACGAGGAGGAGGGGCTGTGGTGCTGGGGACACGGCTCTTTTCCTTGTGAACTATAGTCTTGTGGGAGCAACGGCAAGGTAAAGGGGTCTGTGTGTGAGAAGAGACATCACTGCTGTGAAGCCAGATGACCTGGTATCTGGGCCGGGTCTTCCCACCAGCCAGCTCTCTGACCTTGGACTAGTCCCTTCCCCTGCCTGGACCTTGGTTCCTCTAGCTGTAAAATAAGGGTTTGAACTAGGTGACCATTTTTCAAACTGTAATTTGTAACCCATTACAAAATGGTGAAATAAACTGAGTGAGTTGGAACCAGCATTCAAATATTAAAGAGAAAAAAGGAGCGAACATAGCAGAGCGTCGCACATTGTAGACGTAAGTGTTACATAAAGAAACTTCCTTCGGTTGTGGGTTTGTGTGTACCCGTGTGTGTTGTATGCCCGTGTTTGTCTGCATGTACTTCCCGATGGTCGATCGGGAGCTTTGCACACTGATGTGTTGGCATTTCAGGGATCTTGATGTTTGTGAGGACGTTTGGGACAAAAGACTGGAAATGGTGAGTCTACAGCATCTGCGAATTTAATATATGATCAGATGCGCTCATTTCATCCCTCCTTCTGTAGATGAGGAAACCGCAAACCCAAGAGAAGGGACCATGAGCCCTATGGGGCTAGAACCCATCCCTGGTTCATTGTACCCCAAACGGAGGCATGCTGCAGTTGATGGGAGGGGCGCGGTGGGTGGAGAAGGGGTAGTATTTTGGGAAGCCGACTGGGGAGTCCTCTGGGAGGGTGGCTGCCTACTCAAAAAGCCTGTATTTAAAATAAAACAGTTCAGCCTGGCTTCCCTCCCCCACCAAAGGCAGCCTCCACCCCCGCCCTGCTGGATAATTTCTCAACGGACACATTAATTAAAGCTGAGTTAACTCTTAACACCCAGTCCCTAGCACCAGGGCAAGACCTGGACCCCAGGGCCACTCCCGCCCTGGCACCAGCAAAGACTGGATGTTGAGCGGGGGAAGGTGAACCCACAGCCATACTATTTTTAGTCCAAGAATTGGTTGCCAGGGACATTAAGCTAATTCCCTGCCATATATCAGAGAAGCGACAGCCACGCTGTTTGCAGGGTCTAATTGCCAGGATTTATTGTAAAATGCAACTTGTCAGCGCTGCTGTGCCTGGGGTTCAATCTTCTTATCATCAGAATCGGAGCTCTTTGCCGATTCCTCTGGTGGAAGGGAAGGGAATAGGGTGGAGAAGGGGCAGGTGCTGTGCCCTGGACCTCTGGACAGTTCTCAGTTGACCTTGCACCAGGGGTCCTCGAGCCTAGGAGGGGACAGGGAGAATAAAATGGGTGGAGCCTAGACTGGGGCCACCAGGAGGGGCTGGGGCAGCTGGGCACACAGGAGCTGAGACTCAACCTTGACTTTCTTGATGCCTCCCAATCGGGAAGAGACCCCTGTGGGACCAGGCCGCCAGCGTTTCCTCCTGCGCATGGACAGGAGCACAGGAGGCATGAGTGGGGCATATAGCAGGAGGGCGTCCAGTTAGACCGAAGGAGGAGCCTCTTGACAGGAGGATGCTTGATGGAGTCAAAGAGGGGACAATGTCTGATCCTGGTGGTGGTCATTCTTCTGCCCAGAGGAGGGGAGAAGGATGAGCAGACCCCTGGCAGAGCCACCAAGTGCCAGCCAAACAGGGTGGCCCCCTGATGGGATCTTGCTTAATGTTCTGCACGGAGGGTCTCTGTACCCATTGCACAGATGAAAAGCCTAAAGCTCAGGTCAAGAGACTCACCTAAGGTCACACGGCAACCAGAAGAGCAGAGCCTCAATCTCAAAGAGAATGTGTCCAACTCCAGGGTTTTGTTCACCAACTCTCACTGACCTAGGATCCCAGGAGTTGGAAAGAGCCAGTCCTCTTCCCCTTTGTTCTCCATGCCTGAAATCCTGGGGCAAAAGACAGTCATCCCCCCATCCCTCCGATGAATATGCCAAGTGCTATGCCAGGGCCTCTGGATCAGAGAAATAGAACATGGTGTTCACCCTCAAGGAGCTCACGTGGAGAGGTCATTCTGTCCAGCCCCCTGCCTCCTCTCATCCCCTCCAAAGATAACACACTGCATTTCAAATAGCTTAGGAAAGGAACAGCTGCAACCTGGGTCAGGAAGATTGAGGAAGCTTCTGTTATCCCCGGGAAGGGGTAGGGAAGGACGGCTTGAACTCTTAGCATCTTGGGAGAAGGCTGGACTCAGGCCTACTTTCCTTATTTAGATACCTGGAGTAATGATGCAGAACAACCTTATGGGAATGCTAAATGAGAAAAGGAAGGGCAAATGCCTCTGGCCATGGGTTCAACTTTCTCAAGATAGGCTAAAATTGGGTTGATCATGATAGCAAAACCCTGTGATCGGGTTCCTGGGTTGGCAGTTACTCTTTACAATTATTTTTAAGTTGTATGTACTTTTTTTGAAAGATTTTATTTATTTGACAGAGAGAAACACAGCGAGGGAGGGAACACAAGCAGGGGGAGTGAGAGAGGGAGAAGCAGGCTTCCTGCCGAGCAGGGAGCCCGACGTGGGGCTCGATCCCGGGTCTCTGAGCCAAAGGCAGTCGCCCAACCAACTGAGCCACCTGGGGGCCCCAAGTTATATGTATTTTTAACGGAGGCCACAGAATCTGCACGTGATGCAAACATCAAAACGTGCACAGACCCGATCCTGAAAATTTCCCTCCCTTCCCTGCTCTCGGCTATCCAGTCCCTCTCTCTCGAGGCTCCAAGTTTATCAGCTTCTTGGTACTCTTCCAGAGATTGTCTGCTCACATAAACAAGCAAGCATATTCTTTTCCTTTCATGCAAACATGCTTCTCTGTACCTTGTTTTTCCCCCCACTTAATTTTTCTTGGAGATGGTCCAAATCAGTCCATAAAGAGTGTCCCCAGGCATTCATTTGTTGTGGCTACATAATATTCCACTGATTAGATGAGCCGTGTTCTACTTATCCCCAGTGCCGGGCATTTAGGTGTTTCCAGTCTTTGGCTCTTATAAGCAGTGATGCAAAAGACAACCTTGTTCCTAAATCTTGTGGCATATATAAGTGTATGTCTATAGGATACATTCCTAGAAAAAGGGGAAAGGCTCACCCATGGACAGGTGCATTTATAATGTTGACACTTATTGCCAAAATGTCCCCCAGATTGATTGTGTCAACTTGCACTGTCCTAGGGTGGGTTTCCCCAGAAGCAGACCCCAGGATAAGGATCCAAAGGCAGGTAGTTTTTCGGGGCGTGATCCCAGGTAGCCCCAGTAGGGAAGGGGAAAGTGAGAAAGGGAAGGGAGGACACCAAGCAAATAGTGACTGGAGCTTAATTCTCCTGAGGAAACTGGGGAACCCTTGGGGGGCACAGGCTTCAGGCTTATCCCACTGGGGGCATGAGGGCTCCTCCAGAAAGTGGGGTGATCCATTGCCCCCCACGGACAACCCCGCCCTGAGGCCCCATCCCAGGCTGACACCAGGTGATTCAGTCCTTGCAGGGCTCCTCCTGGCTGCCAAGCCCTACAGAAGGTTCAGAGCCACGTCTTGGGTGATTAGACACCAAGCTCTCCGAAAGAAAACTTCATCTGGCCCTTCTGTTGTGCCCTGCCTCCACCCTCCAGGCTGCAGCACAAAATGTGCCTGCTCCGTAATTGTTAACCTGGCCCAAGAGAAGATTTTGCCCTCATTCCCTGGAACCCACACTCTGCATGCCTGCATGTGAACCCCGAGGCGAGGAAGGTCACACAGAGGACACGAACACAGATCCCAGGAGTCAGCCTGCCCAAAGCTCAGTCTGGCAGCCTCCGAAGGTGGGCGGGGCTGGGGGGTCGGGCTCAGGATGCTCTCCTCCCAGGTTGGTGCAGAGCTCCAGCCCCACTCCCCGAGGGCCCTGAAGAAGACAGGAGAGGGGGTGAGTTGCTGATGGGGGTGCTGGGGCACCCTCTCTCCTGCTTTCGGGATTCCCTGCCCTCACCCAGCTTTATTTAACTGATGGCTACTCTCCTGCCAGGATGCCAGCAGTCAGCTTCAGATGCAAAAGAATGAGAGGAAGCACAATCCTCTTCTTACTAGGCTCAGAGCAGGGCCCAGGTCAGGGGCATTAGGCCTTGCTTGAACCAAATTTGCAGCTACCAGTGACATCAACAGTGAGGATAGGGAACAGAAATGACCCCCTTGACATTTGCGGAACCAAGTGGAGATATTAGCTACCGCCTCCCCCTACCTGAGTCCTTTTCCTGCCTGACTATTAATAGAAATGCCAGAGAGAAAAACCAGCACTCATGACAACCGGCTCGGTGTCAGGGAGGGGGAGAGGGCAGGTTCAGGGGAGCCTGGAAGCCTGGTGGGCACTCCTTATTCCCTCCCCCCGCCAAGTCTGGCTGGAAAACTGGACAAGGCCTGGCTCCTCCCCAGGTCTCCACTTACCTCTTTGTAAAATAAGGATGCTGCATTAAACTCCACTGATAAATGAGCACTGAGCACCTAGTATGTGCCAGGTGGTAGGGAAACCAAGTTGAGCACCACACGGTTCCTGCCCTTGAGGAGGCTTTTGTCTAACAGGAAATAAGCACAACCCAACAACTCTGTGGGAAAAGAACAGAGTCAAGTGGTGTGTGAAGGCCATGGGGCACAGACGAATGACTGGTTGATTCTCCCAGGAGGGAAACACCATGGAGAGGCTGAGGCTTCTGAAGTGGGCTTCACAGGATGCGTAAGAGTTTTCCAGAGGTACCCTAGTGATTTTCCAATCCTTCCAGTGCCCAAGTCCTGTTCCCTAGTCCACTTCAGCATGTCCAGACTGCATCCTACAAAACTCTAGTATCTTCAAGATGTGAATTGAGTGCTCTCAAGAGATGGAAGAGGTTTGGGAAGCAATGTTCAAATGCAATGGGTTTCTTAGCTGCGGGACTCCTCAGAGCCTTCATTGTGTTCCTTGCAATGTGAATGTTCAGGAAAGGGGCAGAAACGAAGGATGCCCCTTCCTCCCTTTTGTCATCTTGAAGAGTTCCACAAAACCCAGTTGGGAAAGGGCTCTTCTGGGGGGGGGGGATTTCCAGGGGAGCGTGGGCTCCGACAGCTCTTGTCTATCACTTGGCATTAGGGCCCGGAGGCCTGGGCCAGCCCCCAGCCCCCCTGCCTGCCACATAGCTCTCCTTCCACCCAGGCCTTACAATCTCCAAAGGGCTCATGTCCTGCTGCCTCTCCCACCTACAGCCAGGCAGGAGGCCGCCAGAATGCTAACCGTGTCTGGCTCTCTGTGAGGCCCCAGGGTGGAGAGCGGGACTGCATGGAAAGCAGAGGAGGACAGCGGAGACGCGTGCTTTCCCCTGCCTGGGCCCTGATGCGCCGTTCCTGCTTCCCTTGCCCCCATGCTGCTCCTGGCCGGGGAAGGGGGTTGTTCCTGGTTCTCCTGGGCAGCATAAGACCACTGGGGCCAAGGGCTCTTACCTGGAACCCCATATAACCTCAAGGGAGAACTGAGCTGGACAGGAAGGGAAATCCAGCCCGGCAGACACCGACTAATGCCACATTCCCTTCCTCCCTTCCTTCCTGTTCCTCCTTCCTTTCTTCTCTCCCTCCATCTACCCTTCCATTTTCATGTAGTGCCTGAAGCCTCTGTCCTGTACCAGTGTGGGCAATGACGTCATTGCTAATAAAGAAGTCCTGCCTTCCTTCCCTTCTTGCCCCCATTTCTTCCTTTCTCCTCTCTTTATTCCTTCCCTCTCCTTCATTCCCCCTTCCTCCTCCTCCTTCCCCTTCCCTTCTTCTGCCTTTCCTTCCTCTGCCTTTTCATCCCCCATCTCCTTTTGGCATGCACCCAGTGCTCATTGCATATAGAATTCTGACATTGACCCTCCAGACGGAAGCTGGAGGCCTCCCACGCTGGACGTACCAAGCAGCGGAGAGAGGGGTGGGCTGCTCTGTTCCCAGGATAAGCTCTCTGGCTGAGAAGCAGAATGAAGGAGCAGAGCACTGGTGGGCCCAAAGAAAGGGCTCAAACATTACTGAGAGCTTACTAGCGTGCTGAGCACGTCCTAAGGGCCGTTACATACACTAGGCAATTTCATCGGCCCCAAAATGCCTGAAAGAGCTGTTATGGGCCACATACTTGCCCATAAGGGACCCGAGGCTCAGAGAGGTTATGCAGTGGGCCCAAGGTCACACAGGAGTGAGTGGAGACCAGAGGCTGTTGACCCCAAAGTGCCTGCTCCTTGGACAAGGTGACATGGAAATGTCAAAAGATACAATGGGCCGGACTGCTGGAGAGGCCGGCGAACTGGGGCTGAGGACAGGAGTATGTGAGATCCCCAGGGCAGGGGGGAATCAGCCAGGACGGAGAACAGAGGTGAGCCAGGACAGGGCAATGGGCTGCTCAGCAGAGCTTCTGGCAAGATGCAAGGGCGGGGCCAGCTTCCCAGAAGTGGCCCAACAAGGACCCCGCGACAGGGAGATTTTTGGCCAAGGGAGTGGAAGTAACACCAGGGAGTGCTTGCAAAAAGCCACTGGGACTGAGAAACGTAAGCTTCTCTGATTTATCTGCTGTAGGTTATGTGGTGGGTATTGATTTTTTTTTAAATAAAATTTCATCCCGATTTCTTAAAAAAGAAAAATGAGCACAGAAGCACACGGAGACAGGGAGCTTGGCAGCAAATGACTTGGCGTAAAGCTCCCTCAAGGGCAGTGGATCAGAGTCCCCGCAGGAGGGGTGGGCCAGCCCTGGCTGTGGGGCGGTGCTGGCGGTGGGCAGGGGGGCACGAGAAACATACTGGGATCAGAGCAGTCCCCCAGACCTCGGTCCCTACCCACTCCCTTCCCTCCCACCATCCACTCTGGGTTAGAGCCCATGCCGCTTCCGTGGGTCATGCCTCTGCTGGGACACCTGCACCCACATCCCCCCTCCACCCCAGCCAATGTCTGGGTCCTCTCCGGCACCACTTGGCAGCTGGGAAAACGACATCACCTCTCAGAGGCTCATCTTTTCTGCAAACAGGGAAACGCCTCTATGTGGATGCCCTGCCTATTCTATAGGAATGTTATGATTACAGAAAATAAAAGCACTTTGCAGAAATTAAAAAGTTTCCTCCAAAGGCAAGGGGTAGGGTACGGGGCTGTCGCTGCCCACCCTCTACAGGGCAGGCCTTCCTCTCACTGGCACCCTCTCCTTTACCCCACATATACCTGCCCTACTGACCGAGCCATTGACTACTAATTTTTTAGGTAGGAATTCACCTGTTTTCCTACCCCCACATCTTTCCAACACTTTCTTCCCAAGAAAAATTTGGCCTTTAAAAAAAAGTCGTATTTCTGGAAGATCCACCAACCCAGGTCTACAGTCTCCTATAATCCAAGCCCTTCAGCAGGAACACGTTCGGGGCCAAGAGCTAGCTTCCGTGCAACCCTGCCTCGGAGGAGTCTCCTCCAGTCTTGTCTCCCACCACGCCCTGCATGGGTCAGCCTCACCAGTGCCCCGACACGCCATCCCCTCCGCTGTGTTCTCCGTCTGGAATATCCCTGCCCCAAGCCTTTGGAGGCTCAGAATAAATGTCACTTTCTGCATAGAGCTTTCCAGAACTCTACCAAGACCATGAGCACTCTGTCTGTTGAGTGCCCTTTTACCGTGCCTCGTGAAGTGCTTGAAGATCAAACCACGTGGGGCACGATCCCCGCTCTGCCACCCCTCTATGTGATCCTGATGAGCTGCTTAGCCTTCATCAGCCCGTTTCCCCCTGAAAAACAAGGTAATAACAATGCCTGCCTCCAGGGGCTGCTGGGAAGATTGTACAGGTCTGATGCATGCAGGCAACGGCTCCTTAAACACTGGCTGATTGCAGGGCCCTGGTGGCGGATAAATGTGCATTTCTTCCACGAGGCAGTGAGCTCCTTGAGCACACGAACCAGACCTTGCCCATCTCTCAGGACGGCTCCTATCCCACTCCATCTGTGCTGCTTTCATCGAATGCCCCAACCTTGTGGTCCTTTCTGTTCCTTGAGAGCCCACCATCCTTCCTTCTACCCCTCTGTATTCCTTAGGTTTAAGTTTGTGTACAAATGACAAAAAAGAAAAAAAATAGTAGTGGTTTGAGGAGATGGAAGTCTCTCTCTCTCACAGACATCTGGGCAGGTAGTTCAGGGCTGATGGGGGGTTTCAGTGTTAAGGCCTCATACCTACTGTTCAGCCTATTGTGACCCCCCTGAGCTCCCGGCCCCCAGCTTCACCATCCAAGATGGCAACATTCAGGTTCCCAGCAGTCAATGGAGGAAGGGACAAGGAGGAAGGATAAAGTGTGTATTGGCATTGTCTCTCTCTCTCTCTCTCTCTCTCTCTCTCTCTCTCTTTAAAGATTTTATTCATTTATTTGACAGTGAGAGAGAGGAACGGAGAGAGGAAACACAAGCAGGGGGAGCAGCAGGCAGAGGGAGAGGAAGAAGCATGCTCTCCACTGAGCAGGGAGCCTGATGCAGGGCTCCATCCCAGGACTCTGGGATCATGACCAAAACCGAAGGCAGACACTTAATGACTGAGCCACCCAGGTGCCCCTTGGTGTTGTCTCCTCTTAAGGAAGTTTCCAGAAGCTCTCATAGGACTCTTTCACTTGCATCTTTGGCCAGAACTTATTCAAATGGCCACACTTACCTATAAAGGATGCTGAGAAATTGTAGTCTGTATTCTGAATGGCCGTGTGCCCACATAAAATTTCTATTTCTATGGAAAGAGAGGGCGTGAATATTGATGGGAAACTGACAGTCTCTACCACCCCTCACACAATGCAACACATATTTTTTAATTTTAAAATTCAAAAAAAGTTTAATTGGGGTAAAATATGTAAAATTGCCCCCTTGCCCATGTTTAAGGGTGCAGTTCAATGACAAGAAGCACATTCATTCAGTTGTCTCACCATCACCACCATCCATGTCCAGAACTTTTATAGTCTTACAAAACGCAAATACAAATGCAAATGCAAATGCAAAGCTCTGTCCCCATTAAACACTGATTCCCTGTTTCCCCTCCACCAGCACTGGCAGCCACGGTCCTACCTTCTGTCTGCATGAATTTGACTCCTCTTAGTACCTTAGGTAAGTGGGATCCCACTTCATTTTGCGTCATCCCATAGCAATCTCTGCTGCTCCTTGATTTGGACTTGCCCTCCGCCTAGAACCGAAGATCCCCATCCATTTGACGAGATAGGGTTGGAGGGCTGCCATGCGACAAGGAGAAGGCTAGATTCTGGGATAGGGCTTGGGGCAAGGGCGACATTCAGGCTCCTCTCCTCCCTACAGTACCTTTCCCAGGGCAGTAGCTCCCCGCTGCTTCCTAAATCATCGTTCAGGGACTGACCAGTCATGCTAGCCCACCACCACTGGGATTCCTCAGTGCGTTCATCTGGGGACACTTAGACCAAAGGCCCCACGGATCCCCTCAGCTACCTTCTCTCATGCCTTTTGCTTGGCAGGCTTTCAACTTCAGGCACCCTATCCCCAAGCCCCTCCGTGTCCCCTGAAAGCGCTTTCACTCAGTCTGTTCTCAGTTGTGTTTTTCTTGCTGTTCCCTACTGCAAGAGGAAGAGAAGAGCCTGAGAAGAGGTGCCTCGGGGGTTTGGGTTGGAGCTCTTGACTGGGGCTGGGGCCAGAAAGTCAAGGGTGCTCTCCCGAACGACCTCCCTCCTCCAGCCCACCTCTCTGCCTTCTACTCGTGAAGATGACATGCGCACCTATTGGGTGGTGAACCCGATACACCGGGCTCTGCACCGAAACACGTCTGGCCTTGTTCCTGAATCTCCCGAGACAAACTGTTAAAATAGAAACAAACAAAGGAACAACAAAAACGAGATTGCTGGCCCTACTCCAAGCCTACTGAATAAGGATTTCTGAGAGGGCACCTGGGGGGTTCAGGTCATGATCACCTGGTCCTGGGATTGAGCCCCACATCAGGCTCCCGGCTCAGCAGGGAGTCTGCTTCCCCCTCTCCCTCTGCCCCTTATGCTTTCTCTCTCAAATAAATAAATAAAATCTTCAAAAAAGTAATTCCTGGGGCGCCTGGGTGGCTCAGTCATTAAGCATCTGCCTTAGGCTTAGGTCATGATCCCAGAGTCCCGGGATCGAGCCCTGCATCAGGCTCCCTGTTTGGTGGGCAGCCTGCTTCTCCCTCTCTCACTCCCCCTGCTTGTGTTCCCTCTCTGGCTATGTTTCTCTCTGTCAAAAAAAAAAAAATCTTAAAAAAAAAAGTGATTTCTAAGGATGAGGGAGCAGAAATCTTCATTTCTGGTGTAAGGAGCTTCGACCTGGCAACCACTCACATACAGAGGAAAGAGTTTGCTGCAATTGGACAGCCCTAGGTCCAACACCAGTACCAGGCCTTATTTGCTGTGCAACCCTACCAAGCTAATTAGCCTCTCTGAGCCTCATATCAATTGCCTTATAAGGTGGTGGTGAGAAATTTAAAAAAAAAAAATGATGCATGTGGAGTACTTAGCACAGTGCCTGGCCTGCTCAAAGCCCTAGTAAGTGGGGAGCTGGTTTTGCAGTTATTATTACATCATTAATGATTATTATCCAAACGCCTGGCATCACCCACTCTCTTGTTCTAAAGAGTGCTGTCGCCGGGCAAGGCCCCCCGAAAGAGTGTCTCAGATTGAAAGCCAGATAAAAGGCAGCAGTGGGCTATTTGCTAGATGCTGGGCTCAATGAAAGTAAAAGCTCCAGGGAGCCCAGGGAGATGAAAGGAAGGATGGGCCATGTTGGTTATTACCCTGGGCGCCGCCATCTGCCACACCTGCTCGCCCCAGCAGCTTCCTGAAGGAGCCAAGAAGGCTTTGAGCAACTTCGGGGCAGGAAAATTGCTGGGGGCAGGGGAAGTTCTCTGGGCCCTGGGCGCCACTCTAGAGCTCCCTGCTCCTGTGGGGGAAAGGGACGGAGTTTTGGAGCAAGGCGCATGAGGATGGAAGGACGGAAGGCCACACTGGTCCAGAGAGAGCTTTTCAAGTGCGGTTTCAAGACTTGGTGCCTGTGTTGCCTCCTCCAGCCTGAGTTCAGGGCTTCCCTGCCCATCCTCTCCTCTGCAGGGTTCCCACTCTGCTCCCATGCTCATTGGCCCCTCCCAGCGGAGTGTGGTTGCTTGTCCGGTATCCTGCACATCTGTCCCCTCCACCCTGTGCAAACCTCCCCTCTG
Source organism: Spilogale gracilis (assembly GCA_004023965.1). Lineage (NCBI taxonomy): Eukaryota > Metazoa > Chordata > Mammalia > Carnivora > Mephitidae > Spilogale > Spilogale gracilis. The sequence continues at coordinate 30,878 of PITA01012663.1, read as the reverse complement.
CTCTGTGAGCCCGCTGAGCTGTCTCTGGGCCCCCTTGCTTTGCACTCGCTGTGTGCTCCTGGCCTCTGGCCCTTGGTCAGCTCTTTCCTCCCAGTCTGCAGGTCCTAAACGGCCTCTCCCTTGACTGCCCCTGCCCAACATCGGCCAGCCAGCTGCTCTCTGTCCCAGCACCTGCATGTTTCCTTCAGAGTGCCCACCCAGTCTAGAATCATCTTGCTTATGAATCACGTACTTGCTTATTGTCTGTCTCCTACGGAGGGGAACACATGAGTTCCACGGAGGTAGGAATATCTGTCCTACTAACCTCCCTATGTCCAGAACGGGAACCGAGCGCCTGGTGCAGACCAGGAGCTCGGTGCTGGTGGCTGAACGGTTCCATTATCCGGTCATCTGAGTCCTTAGCCCCCGGCACAGTTCCAGGGACCCGGAGCTGCTTGTTGAAGGAACAGATGATGCCCTGGGTCTCTACTGAATGGGTTTATGACCAAAATGTCTTCTTAAAGTTATCCTGGCACTAGAAATTCATTTGTTCAAAAATATTTATCCAGCATGTACTGTATGCCTGGCCCTCGGGGATAAAGCAGAAATCAGTCCCTTCATGGTCCGAATCACCAAGAGGTGAGCTATGGGGAGGGATTTTCTGGGAGTCGAGTGTGGAGATTCTCAACATCACATCCACTTTTCTCCCATCGCTTTCCCTGAATTCCAGAATATTCTAACATACCATTTTCGTGGTTTGGGCTCGCTTGGGCTCGCTGGTGTGGGGGTTTGAATACTGGAGGAGGAGCCAGAGGAAATTGCTCTTTGCAGGCGGGACCAAAGCAGCCAGAGGTCAGCGACAATGCTTCTCCCCTCTCTGCATCCCTGTCCCTTTGCTGCCTCCCACCTACAACCCAGACAGCCTGCCATCAGGCACCTTCGTTAGGCAGACTGATGTCACGCAGAAGCGGATGTGAGATAGCTTTGTTGTGTCTGATTTTCGCGGTAGGAATGTGGACCCCTTGGCCACTGGGTGGGCACAGCTCCATTACTCTGTGTCTCACAACCCGGCTCAGGCAAGAGGTTCCCGAGAGGATGTGGAAGGAGTCCTGGGGGCCCAGGACGGCCAGCTGGGGGAGGCGCCCCTCCAGGGTGGGCTTTCCAGCTGCAGACAGAGACAAGGCCCACTTAGGGGGAGGGGAGATGGTGGGACTGGACGAAACAGGGAGAGCTTTTGTGACATGAGAGAGAGGACCCCTGCCTGTCCAGAGGACCCAGAAGGGCCCCCAGCAAGCCTGCCTGCTCCAGGCCCCGAGGAATCCCACAGATGGACTGCAGGTTCCAAAGCACAGACAGAAAGTCTGTGTGTCCCCAAATCCACGTGCTGAAGCCTAATCCCCCGTGTGATGGTGTTTTGAGGTGAGGCCCCTGGGAGTCCTTGTGAAGGGGATGAGCAGCCTTAGAAAAGAGACCCCCAGAGAGCTCCCTTGTTAGAACCCAACAAGAAGACTGTGTATAACGCAGAATATTTTTTTAAAGATGTCTTTATTTACTATTTGAGGGAGAGAGTGGGGGAGGGGCAGAGGGAGAAGAGACTCTCAAGCAGACTCTGTGCTGAGTGCGGGGCCAGACGCCAGGCTCGATCTCATGACCCTGAGATGACAACCGGAGCTGAAACCAAGAGTCTGATGCTTAATTGCACCACCCAGGGGCCCCTAGACTGTGGATGACAGAATTTACCGGCCCCTTGATCTTGGACTTCCCAGCCTCCAGAACTCTGAAAAATAAAGTTAAGCACCTGGTCTGTCGTATTTTCGTTCCAGCAGCCCAGGTGGGGAAGGCATTGCTCATGCGCCTGGTCCCCTCGGGTGTCTGAGGTACAGCCGAACACACAAATAGCAACCTGATCTGAACCCTCAAGTTTTCAAGTTCAGCCCATTCCTATAAGTCGGGCTGCCCCCTGTGGGAGGTGAGTGGTGTCCATGACCCTGCCCCCCTCCCTGCTTTCCACAACCCACCGCGCTGGCCAGGCAGCCCCTGGGCGGTAGGAGAGGGTCTCTGCCAGGGAGATCGGCCCCAAACCCTGACATGCCAAGCTGGAAGGGGCCTTGAGATCTTTCATCAGACCCCTTCTTCCTACAGAGGGGCCCGAGGCCAAGGAAAATCAGGGACCTGGCTTTCCAGGCTCAACCCAGAGCTCTTTCTGTTCTACACACTACCCTGTACACAGTAGGTGCACAGTAAGTATTGGCTCAATAACTGAGTGGCTCAGTGGATGGACGGATGGACGGACAGACAGATGGAGGAATGGATGGTTTCATAATTTTAGGAAAAAAACAAAGACCTCCCCCGGCTTCCCGTGGTGTGGTTCGTTCTGCAGAACCTTGGAAATGTATCAGTAAACTAAAGGAGCAATTAGGCCCCACCCAGAAGAGCATCACGCACGACACAGCAGCGACCAAATTGGCTTCGGGAACAGCAAACTGTGCCAGACCAATTTAATTTCCTCTCCAGTGACAGAGTGACGGGCCCCACCAGCGAGGGGCGAGAAGGAGCTGTCATTTGTCTTGATTTCAGGGCAGCTGTTGGTTCTGTCCTACATGACATTCTCATCAACTTGCCAAGGAAACACTGCGTCCCAGTGTCCCCCAAGGGTGGATAACCAGCCCAAGGCCTCATACCTGAGGCCTTGCCCCCACGTCAACTTCCCGGGGGCCCTGGGCTCCCATTCAGACACCGGCCTGTGCATGCCTTCACTGGGGAGACCCCCTGAACCCGGAGAGGCCCAGGTGCAGACACATCTGTGGGTAGGGACGTACGTGCACGAGGCCATGTAAACACACATATGTATTTGTAAACACATGTGTGTCTTACTGGGATCTGCATGCTAGGTAGGGGCCATACATAAGCCTAAGGAGGCCGGAGTTTGAACCTGAGAGTGTGGGGGAGGGGAGGACAGGGCTGAATTGTTCATCAGTGGCTTACAGGAGTCCTGAGGGGCGTGGGCATCTCCTCCAGTCGGTCCTCCAGCTCTTGGTTTCGGCCCAGCCTTGCTCGCAGATGGAGCCCTGTGTGCTCAGTGGGGAATCTGATTGAGATTCTGTCTTTCTCTCTCTCCTTCTGCCCCTCCCTCTGCGCCCCCTCTCTCTCTCTCAAATAAACAAATAAATAAAGCCTTTAAAAAAAAAAAAAAAAGGCTATCTGATTGAAACAGAATCCAAGCTATATAAGACTTGAAACTTTGCAGTAGCCCCATTTAGAAAGTAAAAAAAATGGGTGCCTGGGTGGCTTAGAGGGTTAAGCCTCTGCCTTCAGCTCAGGTCATGATCTCAGGGTCCTGGGATCGAGCCCCACATGGGGCTCTCTGCTCAGCAGGGAGCCTGCTTCCCCCTCTTTCTCTGCCTGCCTCTCTGCCTATTTGTGATCTCTCTCTCTGTCAAATAAATAAATAAAATCTTTTAAAAAAGTAAAAAAAAGAAATGAATTTTAAAATATATGTTTGCTTTTTGTTCTTTATACTAACTCACTAGATGCTAAATATAATCCTTTCAACATGTGATCCATGAAAAAAATGAGATATTTTATTCTTTTTTAATCTTGTACAAAGTCTTCAAAATCCAGTGTGTACACCTCCACGGGGAAGCCAACCTCAGACACAGTATTTCGGCTTTGAGAGATTAGATCTGCATTTGGATTTCACTGAATTTACAGTTGGAAAGGTAGGTTCACCTACCCAAATTGCTCCAAACATCTGGAAAAGTTTTTTTAATAACTGATCAGTGTCAGTTTTTAAATTTACATCGATATAAGTGAAGTGAAGAGTTTAACCCTCTGCTGCCCCAACCACATTCCAAGGGCCCAAAAGCCATGGGGGGCTCTGGCCACAGGCTGGGTGGCAGCTTGATCCCCAGAAGGCCGAGGTTCAGCAGAGAGAGGACTGCTCAGAGGGGGCGTGGGCCGGAGCTCATGCTGGACTTGGAAGGACAGGAGGGACAGGGGCAGGGCCCACTAGGCCGCTGGTGGTGGGGAATGGCAGGGAAAGGGTTAAGGGACGATGAAAGCAGCAAACCATAGCATTCCCTGATGGCTGCTCCGGGGGGCAGGTGAGAGGGGAGAAGGGCAGACAGGATCCCCAGACCGCAGATGGCATTGTGGGCCCCTCCCAGTCCCTAGGACATAGCTCAGAACCCCGTCCCTCTGCAGGAGGAACTCCAGTGTTACGTGCGCCCTGGGCTGCGTCCTGCCCATCTCCTCGGCCACAAGTCTGTCCACCTCAACCTCCACCCAGAGGCAAAGCCCCCGCCCCAGCTTGGCCTTTCCACAGTCACCCTCTGGCTGGCTCCAGCTCCCGCTGCGTGGGTGCAGTCCCGGGGAGTTGGCCGCCCACACCTGGACGTGCCCTGCTGCCGTGCGCACCCCTGGCAGAGATAGGGGAAGAAGGAAGACTGCTTTAGGGGCAGGCTTAGGGAACACTCTGGTTCGGAATGTGCTAGCTTTGAGGGACCCGACGGAGGCTCCGAGCCGAGTTCAGCAGATGGCGAGAAACACTGGGTGTGAGTTCTTCCTGGAAGGAAGGCAGGAACAAGCTTTTGTTTGGAAGTCGCCAGGCCCTGGTACACACACAGGCTTGCACGCCTTCCCCTCGCACTGGCCATTCCACCAGGACCTACATAAAATCTCACAGTGTTCCTGAGTTCTTCCCCAAGCAGCAACTTAGTTCCCAAACTGGGCTTTCGGAGGGAAATTGGACAGGACTCACCACTGCTCTGGGCAGCAAGAATGCGAGCACTCAAGAGGGCCACGGGAGAGGAGGTCCAGAGGAACAGAGAGGGTGCATGCTGTCTCAAAGAAGTGGCTTCAGTCAACAGAGATCCCTGCCACTCACACATGTCCCTGTCCAGTTCTGGTCATTGACCAATGCTTGGCACAAGCTCCAAAATATAGTGGCTTAAATCAATAATGAATTGTGGGGCGCCTGGGTGGCTCAGTCATTAAGCACCTGCCTTCAGCTCAGATCATGATCCCAGGGTCCTGGGATCAAGCCCCACATCAGGCTCCCTGCTCAGTGGGGAGCCTATTTCTCCCTCTCCCACTCCCTCTTGTGTTCTCTCTCTTGCTATGTTTCTCTCTGTTAAATAAATAAAATCTTAAAAAAAAAACAAAACAATAAATTGTCATCCTGTCTTACAATTCTGTAGGTCAGGAATTTGGATGGGGCACAGAGGGAATGGCTCATGTCTGCCCCAGGACATTGGTGACTGCGGTTCAGATGAGGCAAAGGGCTGGCAGCCAGAACCCAGGGAGGGGAGCCTGGCATCTCTCTCTCTCCCTGCTTGGTCTTTCCACGAGGCCCCTTGGGCTTCCTCATGGCATGGCCACCTCGGGGGGGAGTCCCTAGCGGTTCAGACAGGAGCTGTGGGGTTCTTAAAAATCTCATTTTAGAAGCTCTGAGCATCACTTCCTCCCCACATTTTTACAGGCAAATCAGCAAGGAATGCCCGGATTCAAGTAGGGGAGGGACAGATTCCACCTCTCCGAGGGAGAATGACATTCATAGACGGAAAGGGGACAAGCAGCCACCTTGGGGACAATCTTCCCTGCCCACGTACCTGGGACAGCAGCGGTCTTCCCTGCTATCCCACTTCCAACAGCTGGACATTTCTCCTACCGTCAGTACCTTCTGCACAGAAGCTGGAGAGCTCGTCTCACCTAGAACACACACCCTGGAGAGCAGTCTTTTTTATGCCTTGCTGCCCTGGCCTTGACTTGGGTGCTCTGCTTCCAGAACCAGTGCGCCTCACCTAGTCCCATCAGCCTTCTGCAGCGGTGGCCCATTGCTTCTAGCAACAGCCTTACTGAGAAGCCAGGCTTGCAGCGGCCCTCCTCCCCCCGGGGGGCGTGAAGAGATCTCATTGACTCGCTGGCACTCCAGTGCTGGGACAGATGGAGGAGGACAGAGGCATGGGGTGGACAGAAAGAACGCCCCAGGGGGCTGTGAGCACCACAGATCTAATCTGGAGGGGCTGCAGATGCTGGTGGCCACGTGGATTAATGCTCTTGTCCTGCACGCAGGCCACCTCTGTCTAGGACGCTCCCTGTGGCTGCATTTCAATTCAATGTTGTTCTAGCCTTAGGCTGAGAACCTCAAAGGAAGAATTTCATTGTTTCTGGGACAGAAAAAGAAGATAAACAATGAAGGGAGGGGAGGGGAATAGTAGTACCTTTAAAGAAACTAGTCCTTAAAACCTTTCTGACTAATACTGGCTGGAATTGATCTACACCTAGCTCCTTTTGCAGAAATGCACACGCGTGCAACGAGAAAGCAATGCCTCCAAACATATTCTTCTTGCCCCTGGCGGAATGCGACGGAACAATGAGGTTGGGCCACGCAAAGCAGAAACTGCTGATGGAAAGATGATTTCTGCTTAGGAGGGCAGGGGCTTGCCTCTGTCTGGATCCCTTTCATTGCTCCACAAAGAGCCCTTTCTTCTTCCCCAGCTACACCAAGTAATAACAATCGGGGACTTTTCCTCGCCCGATTTCTGAGCCTCTTCAAGTGTCACCTGGTTTGCAATCAAATTCATACCTGAAATAGTGTCTGTGACCTTGGGCAAGTCTGCACATTGTGATTCGGGAAAAAAATAGCTTGTTTTGGAAATATGATGGAGATTGGAGGCTCCCTGAAATGCTGGCCAACAATGCCTATATATTGGGTCTTTGTACGGTAGTTTTTCCTATTGGCCACTGTTAGATTAGGAAGTGTGTTCTCTGGAAGGATTGTATAAGCCCCCCTCCCTGCTCAACCCAGCGGTCACACAGCCCCGTCTTCTCCAGCATTTTCCTGTTCCCACAGGCTGTGGGGTACCGTTTTGCTCAGGTTTTTGCTTGCTTGCCTTCCAATTCGGCAGGTCTCGGCGGGGGCGAGCTATTCGCCTTGCTCTTCATCTGTGTTCACCTGAGCATACCTCACTACACTAGCCTTGACATTTGGGGTACTTTGCTTCTAGAGTTGGTACTCCTCACCTGGTCCCAATCACCTGAGCGGCACTATGTCTGGAAGGCTGGGATGGTAGAGAGAACCCAGGCAGCTTGGGAAGGGGGCTAGATTTGAATCTAGGCTCCACCACTCACTAGCTGTGGAACCCAGACAGGGTACTGGAGAAGCAAGAATTTCTGTTTCCTCGTCTCTGAAACAGGGAGAGTAAAGCCCCCCTTGCAGGGCTGATGTGAGGATTACAACTTCTGCAGGCCAAGGGTCTGGCCCCCCGAAAGCCCTCAATAAATGACAGCACCTGTTACCCTCTCACTTTTACTGGGGGCTGGCCGGCTATGGCCTTTGGAAAGGAGCCCGTTTAGTGCCAGACCAGAGGGAGCTGATCAAGAGGGGCGAGGGAGAAGCCTTCTAACAGTTAAGGAGCTCCTACATGTCTGCATTTTGCTGGGAGATGTGGTTATCTCATTTCATCCTCAAAGATCCCTAGAAGGGAAGCACTATATTATGATCATTTTGCAGAAGAGGGAGCTGGGACTCGGGGCAGAAGGTAGATGTAGGTCTAAGGGCTGTAGATCTGGACTCCAAACCCAGGACTGGAAGGGGGCCTAGCATGAAGGCGGGATTCCAGGGAGCCAAGAAGAGGACAGAGGGATCAGGGTTGAAACTACAGCCCCCATCAAATCCTCAGCATAGGAACAGGGTCAGAAGCAGAGCTGGGGAGGGAGCAGCCCCTTGGATGGACGCTGAGCAGCCCCTGTTGTGGGGTGAGGTGATGCTGGAGAGGCAAGAAGATGGCTAGACTTTGGAGACTTGTGAGGTGCATTACACTGCCGTTGGCAGAAGAGCTACACGTGGAGACTTGTTAACTCTCTTGCCAACTCAGCACAGGTCGGAGTAGCAGCACCCAGGCTGGGAGGAAGGAGCGGGAGGCAGGGGTGGAGGCCAGTGGAAGGGGGCCCTTCCGCCTCCGAGGACAGCCACTTGAGCTGCCCACGGCCTATTTTCCAGTCCCCCTTCCTTCTTCCCTCCGATCTGCAGCCGCTTCCCCACTCATTCATTCTTTTCTCACCAGCACTCTATACCATCATCTTCTACAATCACTCCCTCCTTCCTCCCGCTGGGATCTGAGGCCCAGAGAGGTGTCTCACGAGCCCAGAGATACACAGCCAGTCTGCTGCAGGGCCTATCTCCCAGCATCCTGAGATCCTGCTCCATACTCCATTGTCTCAGTCTGCAGCCTCGTCCTTAGGTGGGAGTCAAACCTGTCTTCCTTTCCCTCCTCCACAGGGGAGATGGCACAGCCCTTAAAATGGCAAGGTTGGCCCTCCCGCTTGTAGACAGGGGCCTCATAGACTGGCTCTTAGGGAACCTTTCACAGCCCGTGGACCCAGGGGAATGCACACTATCTCCAATCTCCCCAAACTGCGAAACTGAAATACAGAAACAAAGGCCCTTCCTCAGGGGCCCTTAATCTCTTGGCTAATCATGGTGGAGGAGCCCTCTCTCCCCAATCACACCTGCCCAGCTCAGGTTTAAAGCCCAGGGCACAGCGACAAAGAGGGAGGCAGAGCAGGTGAAGACAGAGCTATTGTGTCGCCTGTTTAGTCCTGCAGCCCTGGGGCCAGGCCAGCTGGGAGGGGCAGGGCGTCTGTTTCACTGTGGTTGGCCCAAGCTCTACACCCCAAAGCTTGTCAATCTACCTGCGGACTCCGCACGGGCTCCTGGGCCAGGGGCTCCTGTGCTGGGAGGAAGGTCCTGGCGGAGGTGAGAGAATAACAAAGGGGCAACACTGGCTTTAGCATCAGTGGGTACCCGCGCCCCTCTGCTGCCACCCGTACCCCCTGATGGTGTGGGGCTTGGGGATGGAGGCGAGAGACGCTGCAGGCTCAGCCACCCCTCCACAAGAGCAGACCCTAAGCTTTCCCACCTGGCTGCCCCGGGAGTTCTGTGTGAGCACCCGGGGCCTCCTGGCTTGGGAGGAGGCTCTGGCATTCGCTGTCCAGGAGGACGTCACAATCAGAGACCCGTCTTTGGTGCTGAGTAACTCTTGGACTTGACAATCGTTCATCATTGTCACTAACACCTGCTGTCTGGTCCTCTCCACTGTATGGGACAAATCTGGAGAGCTGTGCCATCCCAGGGCCTGGGCAAGGAGCTTCCCGTGGGGCTAGAGGAGAGACGAGGCAAGACTTTCAGCTGAACGAGTTCCCATCCAGCCCTGAGGTCTCTCTCAGTGCCCACTCAGACTGTGCAGGGAGGTAGGATGATCTGGGATTAACACTGGCTTTTGTTGCCTTTGGTTCAAATTCTGGCTTTGCCACTCCCTGAGGGTAAGCTGACCTCTCTGAGCTGCTATGACCCTACCCGTAAGAAGGTGAGAATAAACGCAGTCTTGTAGAGTTTCTGGCAGAGAGTGAGGTCAAGCTATAAGCTCCCACGACACAGGGCCACCAGCAAAAGTGAGTATTAGATTAGTAAGATGTCACACAGAGGTGGGACAAGTGTTACCTAATGAGGATGAGAAAATTCTGGGCTGACGGCACTGCTTCTAACAACCAGGGAAGCCTTGACCTCCATCCCTGTCCTTGGGAAGACCTTCAGAGCATCTGTGGAATTCCAAGGCATCTCACCGACCGGCAGAGAAAGGGCAAAGGGGAGGGGACTGGCCTCATGCACTCAGGGACAGGGGCTCCTGGCGGGCCAGCAGCAGCAGCCGGTGACACCCTGCTGGGCCCCAGGCAGGACACCGGAGCTGGGTTTCTCTCACCGGAATCTATAATGACGTCTGGAGCAGATGGCAGGGATGGGTGTTCCCGGCTGGGCTGACAGAGACTCATTGGCCTGGAAATTCCTTCCAGTTCCAGGGAATCCCTTCCAGATGTTCTCACCCGCAGCTGGCCTAGCAGGAGCAGTGGGGAGCTAAAGAGCCAGAGTTGGGAAGCCGAGCCAGCCTTAGACATAGAGGAACAGCCACCCATAAGGCCAGTCCCCTGGTCCTACTACCCTCAAAGTACCTGCCCAGAGCCACTTACACCAATCCAGGGCTCCACTATTAGATAGCCATTTCTTTGGATGCCATCTATCTCAGGGAGTTCTCTTTCAGACTTTAACCTCACTATGAGGGATAATTCAGAAACCCTTGGGCAGCACTTGTTAGAATCACAGCCCCCCCCGCCCCTCAGATCGACTAGATGAGAATCTGTGTGCTAACAGGGGACTGCGCTGAATCATTATTGTCCTTTCACCTTCCAGAATGCAGGCTCCAAAAGGGCAGGAATTTATGTTTGTTCCGTTCACTACTATATCGTGAGTGGCCAAATACTTCCTGGCACAGAACTCATGACAAGCTTTTTGAATACATGAATTAACACTATTAAGAGCCTAGTTTCCCACAGCCCTGAGGGAAAGACACCCAGATAGATCAGTTTTGATGTGGAAGGAAGAAGAAGGAATTCAAAGGAAGAGTACCAGGGCCCAGGGCCCTCTGGGGAGGGGAGTAGCTGGGCAGGAGGAGAGGGGTGCAAAGGTCGTGGTGGCCCCAAACAAGCTTTATATGACTCCCAGAACTAGAAGGAAAAGTGGGCTTGGGAGGGAATGACACACACCCCTTCCCCTGGAGGCCTCCTCCTCTGCCTTCACCTTCAATATGACTCCTCTATAGCACTTCCCAAGAGGACTCCCCCTTCCATAGCACCCCCCAAACCCTGCCGCCCTGATCCCTACCAAGGCTCCCGAGAACACCTCTTTCCCGTGAGGGTATGTTTTAGACCCTCTGTCCTGCTGTTCAGGCTGCTCCCTCCACGTCCCCATGAGGGGTCTAGGTGAATGTGGGTGGGTCCCAAGGTGGCAGGCCTTAGCACTGACCTCACAATGAATGCCAAGCTGGCCCCCCATCTACAGTGGGGAAACTGAGTCCCAGTGAGAAAGCAACTCAGCCCAATTCACAAAGGTAGGAATGGTAGACTAATGCGCTAAGCTCTTCCTCTTGGGTTGGTGTTCTCTCCGTCTCCCCGCTTTGGACAGCTTGGTGTCCCTCCTCTGGGTAGCCTAGCTTCTAGTGCCTGGCAGTTACCTGGGGGAATCATCATGGAATGAATGAGTGAGAAGCAAAGAGCCCCACCAGGAACCAAGAGGGCAACAAGAGTAGTAAAGGCCGCCTTTTATCCAACTCTCCCTCCCTGCCAGGCACCATGCTAGACCCTCTAGGAGAGTATTACTTTGAATCCTTACGGCAATCTGAGGGAGGAGGCACTATTGTTATCCCCCTTAGAGATGAAGAAATGGAGGCACAGGGTGATAAAGAAATGAATGTTCATTCTGCTCTAGCTGGGATTTCAACACTTTTCCACCAAAAATTCGAAATCCTCCGGCCCTCATCAGGATGGTAGGCTGCTGTCCTTTATGATGAACTCTTTTCTTTGAAAGAGGCCACTGCTGTCCAGATGACATTGGCACAGGTTCTGAGCTGAAGGAGTTTTTAATTCACTTTCATGGCAAAGCACAGCGTGTCCCCAACTGGCTCATCAAGGAGCCTGAGTCTTCAAGGAATTCTTTCTGAATTGTGCTCCCCACCTGGGATGCCCCGGCCCCTGGATTCACTCTGAGTGGCAGCTGATACCACTCTTCGGAGGGCCGTCTCCATCCTCTCTCCCTGCTTGATTATGCTGCATCGCATTAAACTGCCTGACATTTCCGTGTGACATTGTAGTTTCTGCCCTTTAAGCATCTCCCCACTAGGCAGGGAGGCCATGACCACAAGGACAGGGACATCGGCTGGATTCCTGCTCTCTCCCAGGGCCCCAGCATGGCACCTGGTAGGCGCTCAGGGCATGGTGAATGAGTCCTCACAGAGGAATACGTAAAACAGCGCTGTTCAGAATCAATGCAAACTGAAAGTGATTTAGTGAGAGGCGTACTTCTAGGAATTTGTTAATAAGAGTAAAAAGCCAACGTTGGCCGGCGGGCCCACTGCTTAACGAATACCTCCGTGAGCCAGGCAGCCTCTAAGTTCCAGGCGGGTGGCAATGAAGAAGTTATGACCTCCAGCCTGCCCTGAAAGTTGTATATTAATGGGGAAGATGGACATCAACAAACCCCACAGTAAATATTGAAGCAGCTTTGTAATGGTGTCGGAGCTCCCCAGGGCCCTGACCCGGTCTGCTGGGAAGGGAAAGGGCTTGAGGACTACCCCTGCCAATGTCACTCTCACTTGTCCGCATTCCGTGGGCCTTCTTGAGTGGCAGTGTGGGGTCCCTGGGGGGCCGGAGCAGCAGCCAGCCTGCCCAGAGTGGTGTGTGCCCCAGGGAAGGGGGCAGCAGGGACAACATCCCCCATGCCAGCTGCAGGAAGAGCGGGCTGCTGCGCACTGACGGGGATTCTCTCCAGGAAAAGCTGGGCCCCACAGCTTGGGGAGGTCTTATAAGTCACCTGCAAAGACCCCTCTTAGTGTGGGCTCCAGGAGCCTATTCTCCAGCTGTATAGATGATGGCAAAATCTGCTTCCCTGCAGGCGAGGGGCTGAGCAGGGAGAGGTTTTCATGGCTCATGGCTCGGGCCTGGCTCACAGGAGGGACGTGTGTGTGTGTGTGTGTGTGTGTGTGTGTGTGTGTGTGTGTGTGTTGGTTTCTAAATACAAGACGACATGGAGATTCCTGGAGGTGGGGAGGGGACAGTGAAGGACCAGTGAGACAAGAAATCAAAGAGAAAGACTGGGAGTCCCTGGGTGGCTCAGTTGGTTGAGCCTCTGACTCTTGATATCTGTTCAGGTCATGGTCTCAGGGTTGTGAGATAGAGCCCTGAGTGAATGAAAGAAGGAAAGAAAGAAAGAAAGAAAGAAAGAAAGAAAGAAAGAAAGAAAGAAAGAAAGAAAGAAAGAAGGAAGGAAGGAAGGAAGGAAGGAAGGAGAGAGAGAGAGAGAGAGAGGGAGGAAAGAAGGAAGGAAGAAAGAAAGAAGGAAGAAGGAAAGGAAAGGAAAGGAAAGGAAAGGAAAGGAAAAAGGAAAGAAAGGGAGACTGGAATTATTCCTTCTGGAGAATAGATGGCTCATGTGCCTCACTTTTAGCCCATAAAAAGAGTCATCGGCCAGTTGTTTTCACACAAAGGGCAGAACAAAGAGAAATGACTTTAACTAAAACAGAAAGATTTGCAGTAAGAGAAGAGAAAACTTTGAAACTCAACTCAAAAAGAATTGCACAAGCCAATGAAATGGATGGGTAGGCTCCCTTGGGTGGAAACAGAATCATAAAGCTAGAAGGGACAAGTCAACACCCTCCCCCATGACACACAACCCTTGGATTTTAGAAGTTTGACTCAAAGGGAAAGGGGCTTGCCTTTGGTCAACAGGTGGTCAGTAGCAGAGCTGGCACAAGAACCCAGAGCCCCGGACTCCTGGGTCAGTGCTCTCCCCTTGTTTGCCCGCCCCAACCTCAATCCAACTTTTCTAGGAAAGAATAGGAACCATTGACTAAACGTTCATCACATGCCTGGCACTGTTCGAAGCCTCTCTGTAGAATTTCAAGGTTAATCTTCAAAGCCATCCTGTGAAGTAAGCACCTTATCACAGACAGGGAAACTGAGGGGCAGAGAAGTTGCAGTGACAACCCCATGACCATTTAGCTCTGCAGGGACAAAGACAGGATATGTACCTGGGTCTCGGGCTTACCTGCTGGCTCTGCATCCTTAGGGCTGGAGATGCATTCATTGTGAGGGTGCCTATTTATTCCCATAAAACCAGAACTTTGACCTCTGTGATTCAGTGCAGGGCTGCTCAAAGACCATGAGCACTTCCAGAACGACAGCAATGTCCCTTGGCAGAGATTTACACACTCCAGAGCCAGACCCCCCTGGTGGCAGAGGGAGGCAGTGCCAGCTTCGTGGGTAGGATAGGACCTGTGCAGTCACCCAGGGCCCACGCTTAGAAGGAACCAGCCTCCGGCTTGATGCGATCCTCACACTCCTTAAGCAATAGCCTTGCATTTTTGTTTTGCACTGGCCTTGCAAGTTACACAGTGTGTCTCAGTTTTGGACAAAGGTCCTGACCTACATCTGAAGGGGTTGGTGTGGGGATAGCAATGCCCCTACACCTGAAGGACAGTCATCCAGCACCAAGCTGTCTCTGGCACCGGGGACTTCAGCTTCCTTGCCTGGGATGATGTGATTCTACCCCTTTCTTTCCTTTTCCTGGACAGAGGTGTGAGGTCAGCTTAGAGTGGCACTAACATTCATTCTCTCTCTCTCTCCCTCTCTCTCTCTCTCCCTCTCTCTCTCCTCTCCACTGGCTGGTGGATGAACCAGTAGGACCAGGCAGATGGGAGGCTCCCTCCAGGCTCAGAGATGACAACTCACCCCCCAGAGGGCTTCCTCCACAGCCTCGGGGCTCTTACTGACCCTGCTGGCCTTGTGGCTGAAGGCAGCCCTTCTGGCCACCTTGGGACAAGAAAAGGCACGGGGCGGGGGTTCAGGGGGCCTCCTGGATGGCTCAGTCAGTTAAGCATCTGTCTTCAGCTCAGGTCATGATCCCAGGGTCCTGAGATGGAGCCCCACGTTGGGCTCCCTGAGCAGGGAGCCTGCTTCTCCTTCTCCCTCTGCCTGTTGTTCTGCCTATTTGTTCTCTCTCTCTCTTTGTCAAATAAATAAATAAAATCTTAAGAAGAAGAAGAAGAAGAAGAAGAAGAAGAAGAAGAAGAAGAAGAAGAAGAAGAAGAAGGAGAGGGAGAGGGAGAGGAAGAGGGAGAGGGAGAGGGAGGAGAAGGAGACGGAGAAGAAGAGGCACAAGGAAACTGTAATAACGTTATCGGATAAAACAGGGACGTGCTGGTGCAACATGGCGGAACGATAAGAGGGAGGCCTAATTAGACCTGAAACAGAAGATCTTGAGTTTAAAAAAATATTTTGCTGAATGGTATGTTACTTGATACCTCTCATGTAAAATGGGCCACACACACACTCACAAAACGCTATTTATTTTTCATGAACCCACGCATATATGTGGAAAAAATTTAAGTGTGGAAGGCTCACATCAAATTCATATCTAGTTGTTAGCTATGGAAGTAAGGCAGGGCGTCAAAGAGGAGATTATCTGACTATGCAACAAGTTAAAAGGAGAACGGCCTGTGTGGCTTTGTTTTAAGCACCGACAGGCCAGTTCTGGGGCAGAGGACTGAGGTCAGCCAATCCCTTCCTTCCTGTGGTCGCGTCAGTGGCCACTCCCACTGACCACACAGCACCCTGGGGAGGCGACCTCCGTCCCATCTGAGGCCGTGCCCCCAGTGATGCTGCGAGGTGTAGGGCAGGTGCGGTTATTATTCCCATTTTACATATAAGACAACAGAGTCAGAAAGCTTGAGGGACGTGCTCATGGTCACCAAGTCAGAAGTGACAAACCGGGATTCGTAGGTCCTCCAAGCCGAGTCAGGTCCAGTGCGGGTGGAATGGCGGGGGTCCATCTAGCCATTTATTTCCCAAGAGCTCGCCAGGGTTTCCAGGCCTTTTGGTGTCCTTCCAGCTGTTGGCAGCTTCTCCCAGACCTGTTCTGAGTCTCCAAGCGGACAGAGGATGCCGCCCACTCGCTTCTCCTGCTCCACTATCGACCTCCTGAACCCAAAGGTGATGCTTTTCTAACTGCGCTGTGTGCTAGGAGCTGCACCCAGACAGCAGTAGCCAAAGATTTTGGCTTCCCTCCTCAGATGGTTTTCTTCCCCGCCTGCAAGCCCAGCTCTCTTCCTGTCCAGACAAAACCTCCCATTTCCCTCGCAAGGAGCATCCCAGTCTCGCTGCATCTGCTTCTCCCGATTGGTCCCCCCACCCCCCTCGGCTGGCTCTTCCTCCTTTCGGCCACCGATTGGCTCCCTTTCTCTGGCTCCTCCCATCTCCCTGGACCACCTTCCTAACTTCCGCCAGAGGCTGCCCCAGACTGGCCTTCATGAACTTCTGGGGTGTAGTTCTCCAGAAGTTAGTGCCCCATGGGCCACACAAAAACCCACCTGAGGAGCTTGTTAAACACCCAGATGCCGGGGCCTCAAGCCCACAGATGTGAACTCTGTAGGTCTGTGGTGCGGCCCAGAAGTCAGTTTACAAAACAAATCCCAGGTGATGCTGGTATTCAGTGAAATTCGGGAATCACCCAAGTCCAAAACTTTGAGTCAAAAATCAGGGAAACCAAGACCTAAAGAAGCTAAGTGACTTGTCTAAGGTCACACAGTTAAACTGTAAGAAAATATTTAGAGGCCACTGGTCCCTCTATGACACCCTCCCCATGCCGCCGGACCACTGACACGGATGCACATACACCCTGCGTACCCCTTCCAAAACTAACTCTCCAGGCCTGATGAAAAGTTGGGTTCCTTTGATTCCAGGCACAGGACCCAAAGTCAGGGCCAGAGTATTCCCTGGGGAGCAAGGAAAGGACTGCAATTCTTGGTGAAAGGTATCATCCCACAGAGGCCAGAGCCTGGCATCATTCTGCTGCCTAGTCGGTGCCCAGGTCACACACCAAGCCGTGGTGAAACTCGAGCTGCCTCTCCCTGTCCTCAGCTGTCCCAGGAGGCTACAGGGACCTGCCCCCTCAGCCACCTTCCCTAAGATTCAGGTGTCACACAACTGGGCCCCAAGCCAGGCTTCTGGTTCCCAGACTCCCTCCCCAACCTTCAAGCCTGTGGGGATCCCAGGAGATTGCAAGCCCCTCTGCTGGAAAGGGCTGAAAGCCCTGGAAAGGAGGGAGGGAGAAGGCACTGAGGCAGTGAGACCTCTTCCTGGATCCCGAGAGGCCCTTTCCCACCTCAACAAGCCCCAATCATGCAGGCCACTCTGGACTCATGTCCCCAGGCCCTTTACTGGCAGCCCTGTGTCCTGGTGCCCCTCTTGTCTCTGCCCTTGTCTTGATTCTTCGTCACACACCCCCTCTTAAAAACTGCAGTTCCAAAGTTTCTAGTGTCCAGGGGAATTCTGAAAGCAGTCCTCTCTGCTTCTCCTGATTGTGACCACACCCTTTCCTCACTCCTTCCTGGCACCCACGGTGGAGGGGGTGAGGGGTACCACAGAGACAGAAGGGCTAAAAGTTCTGAAACTCACATCAAAGCCAACAGCTAAAGTAACAACAGCAATGATGACAACCTGACAATACCAAGTTGTGGCTAAACCAAACAGCTGGAATTTGTATGCATTGCTTGTTGGGAATGCAAACTAGCACAGCCGCTTATGAAAACAGCTTGTCAACTTCCTATGCAGTTAAATAGACCCTTACCATATGACCCAGCAGTCCTACTCATACCTATTTACTAAGAGCACTGGAAACTGTGTCCACACAAAATCCAATGTGTGAATGTTTATGGTGAAGTTATTCCCAGTCATCAAAACCTGGAAGCCCACCAATGTCTTCTAGCTAGTAAATGGATACATACATCGGTATATCTGTAAAATGGGACACTACTCAGCGGTAAGGAGAAGTGAAGTAGTGACATAAGCAACAATTTGCTGGGCTCTCAAGTACATTTTACTGAGTGGAAGAAGCCAGACTCCAAAACTTACCCATCATTCTATTCTATTTATATGATTTTCTGGAAAAGGTAAAACGATAGAGATAGATCAGTCATTGCCTGGGCTGAAAATGGGGGAAGGGTCGACTATTGAAGGGCAGGTGGGAATTCTGGGCAGTGATGAAATGTACTATATCATGACAGTGGTGGTGATTACCTGACCGTGTACATTTATCAACCAACACTCGCAGATTTACACAGACTGAATTTTGATGTATGGAAATTGTACCACCATTTTCCTAAAAGCCTCTCTCATTCCCCTGTCTCACCTCCCCAGCAGTGTCCTGCCATCATGCTGAGGACTTATGCAAGAATCACAAAACTAAGCCCTGCTTAAATGCAGTGTGAGATCCAAGATTGGTTCCTGGAACAGAAAAAAAGACATTAATGGAAAAACTGGTGAAATCCAAATAAAGTCTGGAATTTATATTTTTAAAAAGATATTATCTATTTATTTGTGAGAAAGAGAGGATGAGAGGAGGAAGGGGCAAAGGGAGAGGGAGAGGGAGAAGCAGACTCCCAACTGAGCTGGGAGCCCAACACAGGTCTCAATCCCAAGACCCTGAGATCAGGATGACCTGAGCTGAAGTCAGATGATTGACCAACTGAGCCACCTAGGTGCCCTGTAGTTTAATTGGAAGTAGTGTACTGCTGTCATTTCTTACTTGTGACAAAGGTACTGTGGTAATAGGAGATGTTGACATTAGGGGAAACTGTTTGAGGGGCATAAGGGAGCCGTCCATATTAGCCTTGCGCCTGTTCTGTAAATCTAAAATTATTCCAAAATGATTAACAGTTATATATGATATATAATACAAGATATATCACATATAATTTTATATTTTTACATTTATCATGTATATATAATTTTTTATCATTTTGGGAAAATTAGTCTCAGCTCTTTCACACAGAGAAATGAAGACTTATGTTCACACAAGAACTTGCACATATCAGTTTATCCGTAAAAGCCCCACCTTGGAAACCACCAGTTGTTGTCCTTCAACATGGTTACAGACACTGGGACATACTCTACCATGAAATACTGCTCAGCAATAAAAAGGAATGAACCACTGAAACACACAACAACCTCGATGAATCCCTAGACTTACGCTGATTGGAAAAAGCCAATCTCCAAAGGTTATATACTTTGTGATTCCATTTATGTAACATTCTTGAGACAACAAAAGCACAGAAGTGGAAGACAGATTTGTGGTTGCCATCAGTTAAAGAGAGGGTAGGTTGATCGGTTATAAAATGGCAGCATGAAGAGACTTTTGAGGATGGAAATGTTCTGTGTCTTGACTGTGCCACATCAGCATCCAGGCTGTAATATTCTGGTATCGTTTTGCAAGATGTTACCACTGGGGAACTGGGTAAAGGGCACATGAGAATTCTCTGTATTATTTCTTACAACTGCATATGAATCTACACTTATCTCCAAAATTTTAAAGTTTAAATAAATTTAAGTTGGGGAAAGAAAAGAAAGGAAAACTGCTGCTGCTGCTTCAAGACAAAAAAGAGCCACGGCCCCTGGGCCACCCAGGACAGACTAGTTGAATCAGGAGGACAGTCAGTGTCCCCATTCTGCATACAGTCTCTGACTCTCTCCACTATGGCTTCAGGCAAGTCCTTGCAAGCCCTCTCCTTCCGTTCTCCACCAGAATGGGGAAAAGCAGATAAAGCCACTTGTAGCGATCCTGGATAATTGTTCAGACAGCAAGTGCCTGCTCACACGAGGGTGCGCCTCTTAACGGGAACATGCGCCTCTTAACGGGAACAAGGCCCGTTAGGCTAAAAAGCTAATCTCCCATAGTGAAATTGCTGACCCAGCAGAGGGAGAAAGGAAGACATTTAATGTAGTTGGAGTAAAGGGGAGCTTGTTTGCACTCGGGAAAACCCATCAGGCCTGGACATAAGCCCATAAGCCAGGACGATTCATCAGGCCAGCTGTGCCCAGAGAACAGAGACCTAAGCACCAGAGTAGGGGACAGGAGGTGGCAAAACGTCCTTTTCAGTAGTGGTATTTCGGTATTGGATGGGAATGACTAGAAGAAGAGAGAACTGGCATTTAAAAAATAAAAGACACGTGCTAATTTACCTAGAACGTTTCACCCCCTTTTCTCTGGACCAAGAACTGCCTATTCGCATTCTAGTTAGCAGAGCTAAATGGGAGTGGCCAACTTGCTAAAAATGATGATCACCTGATCCAAGCCTGTCCAATCACGGTGCTCTTCTACCAGTGGGTCTCAATAATAACACTGCTCAAGGTAACGCAATAGTGAGAGGAAAAGCCTGGGTTGGGACTCAATGATTTCTGACTTCCAGACTAGTTTCTCTCCAATCTTCCACCCTATTCTCCAGGAGTACAGAGATTTTTCGCTTAGCAAATCTCCTCAACTTAGATAAAGCTTAATAGTACGCATACATCTCAGTTGCTTGGAACCTCAGCACTGTGGGGGGTCTCGGTAACCCCTTGTGCCTTAGCCGCATGGACATGGAACCCTGGGAGATTTACTTTGCCTCCCTGGGCCTCAGTTTCCCCATCTTCCATTTCCATTTGTTACTGCATTACTCCCAATAACAGTAGCAATCTCCCGGGGTGGGGGAGAGGTCTTGCGGATTAGTTGAGACAATCCGTGGAAGGTGCTCGGCATGTTAGCAAGCACTCTGGCGGCGGCGCTCAGCGAGCAAACTGTTCGTTATGAAAGAGGAATCCAGGGCCAGACATCTGTCACCACGTCAGCCGTCTGACGTCCCTAATGCCCCAGGCTCTGACCTTCTCCCTCTTCCCAAGCTCAGCCCTGCCCAGGCCATTCTTGTCTAAACTTTCCCAAATGTCACTCTTTGGTTTTTTCTTCTTTATGCTCTGTGTCTTTATCTAGGTGACATTTTTCTTTCCTTCCACAGGGACTTTTATGAGAACAGGAGTGAAAGCAACAACAGGGCCCCTGGTCAGGCTCCCCCAAAGGACAGGAGGATGTTCTGACCTAGAGACACCCCAAGGAAGTCCCAAGGGAGTGAAGGGGGAGAGAGGGGTGAGACTGAGCAGGCGAGTGCTATGGGCAGTTCTGCAAGTAAGTCAAAGGGCAGGCCTCCCTCTAGGAAGAACTCCATGGACAGAATCTCAAGTGTGATGAATCAAGGAAATCCAGATCTGGAATTCTTCATAAACCTGGGTCCATGTAGGAACTGAGGAGCAGGTTAAAATACTTTCTAGTACGTTCTGTCCATACGGGACCATGCTGGCTGCTTGGTCAGAACAATCCTAAGCATCCCCAGACTGGGCGATGAGACAAAAATACAGAGCTGGCCACCCGTGTGGTCCCCCCACAGGCAGGCTCTCCTAGGGATCCAAGCCCTTCAGCCTTGCATTACGGTGGTCGTGTGCAAGGAGGGGGAGGATTGTCTCCATGGGACCTGGTGCCTGGAATGCATCAGTCAGAGTTTCAGGGAGGGTCAAATGAATGACAGAGACCCTGTTCCATGGAAAAACGAAGAAAGGACCTGTTGAGAGGAGGTATGCATCAGGGGTCCTAGACGGCTCCATGCACACACTTGACTCCCTCTAGTCCGCGGGCTCACCACCACCGCTGACTCTCTAGGAACTGGCCAGCCTCAGGCATGGGCCCCAGCATGCTCTCGGTTTACCCCCCAACACTAGGATTCAGGTTATTGGAGCCACGTAGAACCCCTGCCTGGATCTAGCCAGTCCAATTCTTTCTGCCAGGAATTGGAATGTTTTACCTGTGAGAGTAGCAGGTGAGCAACATAAAAGGCCAGCCCTCGCAGGAAGATCCATGGCATGGGGCTCCGTTCCAAGCTGCTCTCATTGCTGGTGCTCCCAAGGCCCATGCTGTGAGCTCAGAGCCCCGCTACTCCCTCATCCACCCCCCACGGATGTGCCACCGTCATCCATGTGTGAGGTGATTGGAGCCCACACCTGCTGTGTGCATCTTCCTGTGAAGCAAGGGAGGCTGGCCTTCTGGATGGGGCAGCGAGCTCAGGGGAGATTGAGCTCTGGATCCGAATCAGGAAGGCCAGATTTCAGCTTTAGTTCAGCCATCAACTTGCCACGTGACTCTGGACTTTTTGTCACAGCATCTCTGAGCCTTTGGGTCTTTTATCCTTTTAACTCTGTCTCTCCAATGCCAGAGTTCTTGGGCATCTTTCTTCCTGTGCTGGTCTTCCCTTCAAACTTGTCCTTCCCCTTTCCTACCAGTCTGCCTGAACACACACACTCTCTCTTGCACACATACACGCATGTGTGCTTTCCTTCTCTGTCTTTTTGTATTTCTCTCTTTCCCATAAGATGCCTTGAATTAGACATGCATAGGGAGGAGATAAGGGACTGCATCAGTCAGGGTAAGTGCGGTGATGCTGTAGTAACAAAACCCCCCAATCTCAGGGGGCTTTCTGCCTCCAGCTAACTGTCCGTGGTGGGTACCCTGGAGACCGAGCTTCTCGTTGCTCTACCCCAAAGCCTGGCATCACAGAACAGAACTTTCTGGGAAACAGCCTGTTGTTTAGACAGTGGGTTTTGTGACAGCAGGAAAGAGAAACGTAGCTGTCCCTAAACAGACCCAGAGTCAATGAGGCAACAGCAAAGAGCTAATTTGCGGTGTACCAAGAACACTGGTATGGAGAGAGGAAGTGCGGCAGGGAAAGGGAAGCAGCTAATAAAGGATGTCCATTAAGCCAGCCGCTGTAGGTGAATGTAGTTCATCCCGCTGGAAATCCCAGGGAAATGGTGAGGAGTCCGTGCTACAGGGTGAGCCCTGGTGGTGGATTTGGGGGTCAGCCCTGGTCCCTGAGCAGCGCTGATGGATGTGCTGCATGTAATTCCTTGGCACTTCCAGCCTGCGGCACATGCGGACAGAGCTGTGTTTTGGGGTCAAGGAAGAGCCCTGGGCGCAGAGATGCAGGCACCGCAGGGACAAGGCAGCAGGAGGATCCCAGGGCTGCGGGTGGCGCTGACGGGGTCTGCTTTTCTTTTTTTAAGATTTTATTTCTTTATTTGACAGAGAGAAACATAGCGAGAGAGGGAACACAAGCAGGGGAAGTGAGAGAGGGAGAAGCAGGCTTCTTGCCAAGCAGGGAGCCCGATGTGGGGCTTGATCCTGGGTCTCCAGGATCATGACCTGAGCTGAAGGCAGTCGCCCAACGAGCTGAGCCACCCAGGCGCCCCCGGGGTCTGCTTTTACGGTGAGTTGTGCGCGAGCTCTTCAGGTTTCCCCCTGAAGGTACGCTATCACTCCTGCTCCAGTGTCATTGGCCAAATCGAGTCCCAAGGCCACGCAGAACCTCAAAGGCAGCTAGTCCTATGTCACGTACTTAGACAGAGAACGCCTGAGTATTGGTGCTCAGCCCACTGAGAGCCACAGGGACCCAGTCTGGACGCTCACTTCCTGTACGGGAATATCTGGGCTGAGTCAGCCACGAGAGACCCAAGATCTTCTCCACCGGCAGCATCTGGTCTCCAGCTCCTCCCCTCCCTCACCTATCCCTACAGGCCACTTTGGGTTTCCTCTCCCAGTTTTCTCCCTCTCTCTTCTCAGTGAAATCAGCCCTCCCCACCCCCTCACAGATGCCCCAGGGCGTTTCTTAGCTCTTCCCATCCACCTCATGGTTCAAATAACTGAACAATTTTTGCAATTTGCACAAGCAGTCACTCTCCTTCTCCTCACCTCCCGTGAGGGATGCTATCTTCAGCTCAACAGATGCAGAAACGGAGGCACCCAGGAAGTGAATGACCTGCTCAAGGATACACAGCTCATGGCAGTCCAGGGGTGGGAAAAGGTCCTGGGTGGCTCAGGTGGTTAAGCATCTGCCTTTGGCTCAAGTCATAATCCTGGTGTCCCAGGATTGAGCCCAGCACTGGGCTTCCCAGGGAGTCTGCTTCTCCCTCTCCCCTGCTTGCACACACACACACACACACACACACACACTCTCTCTCTCTCTCTCTCTCTCTCTCTCTCTCTCAATTGCCATCAAATAAATAAATAAATAGATAGATAGATAAATAGATAGATAGATAGATAGATAAATAAATAAATAAATAAATAAATAAATAAAAGGTTCCTGACCCCTAGTCCAGTGCTCAAACTTCCCCCACATGTGACCTTGTAAAGTTCAGCTCCTGACTTTGCTTGCCACCTAGGGCCACCAGGGCCACTGTCTCGCCATCCTAACTGGCCGGCACTCTGTCCTGCTATTTCATAATTGTGTGCTTTTGCATGTGCTCTTCTGTCCTCCTTGAAAGCCGTTCTCTGCCTCCACCAGCCAGAGGGCACCCAGAAGCTGTCCATCTCCCCAGGCCACAAGCACAAGAGCCCCCGGGCTCGGCCCTACAGGCTGGAAGCGCAGGCAGGTAAATTCCTTCCACCTGTGGCTACAGCCGCTCAGAGGCCTGTTCCAGGGCTCATGGCTGCAAGTGCAGCCTCCTTTTCCCTCTTCCCATCAGCTGACACCGTTCCCTGCACCAAGGAAGCACCACAGGGAGGCTAGCGGTGGCAGCTGGCGGCCAGCCCAAGGACCCAGAGCTGGCGGGTTCAGCCCCGCTCCCTCTCCTGGGAGGACAGCCTCTAGAATCTGCTGCCTAAATCACCCTCCTCGGCTCTGCTCTAAGCAGCCCATAGCATTAGTTTGGGCCTCCTTGCTCTGGGTCCAACATGAACTCCTCATCCCACCTGAAGGCTCCAGATCTCTGATAGCCATGGGGAGGGGATGGGAGAGAGGTGGAGGGCAGGCCTGAGTGAAAATCTGAGAGTCAGGAAGGAATTGGGTTTCTCGTTACCCAATTATTTCCACTCAAGACTTTTGGCAATCTTTGCCTTTTCAGTCCCTAAATACGTTAGGACCTGCATTTCCTGGGATGTCTGGGTACCCCACTTAACCCACATTGCTTCCTGTCATCTCAACACTCAGCCCATTTTATGGATGAGAAAACAGAGATCGAAGCAGACAGGTCGAGATCAGAGAGAGGTGTATTCATTTATCCATTCAAAGACTATCAACTGAATGCTTATTGTGTGCTTGTCTCCCTTCCAGGCACCAGGGATAGACAGACGAGAAGGAGATAGATGATAAATATGTCAACAAAGACAGATAATAGAACGTCAAGAGCTCTGGAGGGAAATAGGGCACAGCCAGCGACAACACACCTGTCTAAGGAGGGTTTCTCTTTCCAAGGACGTAGTTATTCCATCAGAAACCTGGACAAAGCGAGAAAGAGAATCATGCCAAGCTTGATTCCAGGGGGAGGGAACCGTGCCTGGCAAAGGCACACGTGTTGGAGCATCTGGGGGAGCAGCAGGAAGACTGGTGTGGCCCAGACAGAGTGACAGAAAGGGACAGACTCAGGTGGGCTTGGAGTGGGAGCAGACCATGAAGGACCTTGTATCCATCAGGGCGAGCCAGCAGCTGGAACAGCCACCCAAGCTCGGACGATTTAACACAGAAAGATCTGGTTTTGTGCTTGTGTAGCAGCTCACTGAGTATCATCCGAGGGGGGGTAGAGGGGTTTTGTCCCACACGCCCAAGGACCCTGGCACTTTCTGCCCTTCTAGGGCTCTGATGTCTCCTCGGAGTCCTCACTGGATCCCCCACATCCAGCTGGCAGGCCGGGGAAGCCAGGGAGAGGGCACGCCCCTCTCAACTGCCTCAGCCCGGGGCAGCACCTGTCTCCCCCACCCACAGTCCAGGGGCAAGAACCCAGCATGTGGCCCCACCCCTACCCGTGTGAAGAGGCTGATGGATTTTGCAGGAGTGAGTCTAGGACCGAGAGGAGAATGAAGGCTTTGGTGAGCCCGGCAGCCTCTGTCATGGGCGATGGTGACACACTTGGATTTTATTCAGAAAATGGTGAGAAGCTGTTAGAAGGTTGAGAACAGAGTGAAATCTTCCAATTTGTGTTTGAAAGGCTCGCTCAGGCCGCAGGGGAGGAGAGATGGTGAGGAGCAGCTGGAAAAAAGACTCCGCCCCAGACAGATGGTTAGTTCAGAGCTACGACTGGAATTTGAACTCCACCAACCCGGCTCCAGAGGCCTTCAGCTTCACCCCCGGGGGCTGCTGCCCCCTGAAGCGTGATGCACAGATGTCAGGTGTCACCCACAGAGGTGCAGTAGCCAGCCTGGGCACCCATCTTTGGGCCTCCTGAGCACAGTTCAGCACGGGAAGTAGAGGGCAGGCTTCAGATCAGCCAGGCCTGGGACAGAACCTTGGCTCTGCACCGAGCAGCTGTAGGGCCTCTGTTGCCTGCTCAGCCGCAGGTCCTGCAAAATGCTGGTAAGAATGCAGCTCATAGGGTGGTCATGACCGTTAGATGAGACACTGTGTATGGAGTGTGGGGCTGGGGCCCGGTGATCCTGCACTAGAGGATCCAGGGGCAATCTTCTAGGTATAGTTCTAGTAGCCTTGAGATGAGCACCCCTGATCTCCAATGTGTGGCTTTCCTTTTCCTGGAAGCCTGGGATCCTGGCCCCTGGGTTTACGGCTTTGCCCCTATCACCACGCCAGAGCCCCTGATGGAGGGGGCACAGCCCAAAGTCCCTGTCAATTCTCTCCAGGGGAAGAGCTTCAGCAAACCGTCCTCAGAAGCCTGCTTGAGTGAGGGTCTCAGGGCCCAGTCTGTTGGGAGGGGAGTGCCAACAGAAGAAAGATGAGCCTTAAACTAGGGCCAAAGATCCTCTTTCCTTCTTGAGCAGTTCTGCCTGCACTCACCCCAGAATTCTCTCACATTCCCTGAATCCATTCCAGGAAGAAGAAGTTGGCCAAATTCTGGCTCCTCTGAGCTCTCGGTTGGACCTCACCAGCCAGGACCTCGCCAATGTGAAGAGCTGGGAGGAAAGGCTTGGCTTTGACATTTAAGTCTCTGAGGATCAAAACTTAGAGATTTTCTGATGCATGTTGTTCACAATGATTCAAAGGAGGAATGCTCCAAAGACATTATAAAAAGCTCTGACCTAAACCTCTTCCTAGCTGAGCGCATTTTGACATATGCAGAAGAATGACGAGTGGAATAAAGAAGGATTCTGACAAGACTGGGCAGAAGATAAAGCCTGAGGGGGCAGACTGGAACAGTAGAGTGTCTGAGGCTCTTCACTGGCCACATTAAGGGGCCAGAGGTAGAGAACCAAAGGGAGGAGCTGGGGAGGACCAGCCAACAAGGAACATTGAAGAAAACCTCCCAGAATGTTCCCCTAGGACATGCAGAGCTAACAGTTGGGATCTAACAGACGAGTGTGGATTCAGTGTGGAGAGAAGGAATGGAAGACCAGGATGAAGACAAGAGAGAAAAAGGGAAAGAAGAAAGAAAGGGTTAAAAAGAAAGAAAGAAAAGAAACAGGGGCGCCTGGGTGGCTTAGTCGTGTCTGCCCTTGGCTCAGGTCATGATCCCAGGGCCCTGGGATTGAGCGCTACATCGGGCTCCCTGCTTCTCCCTCTTTCACTCCCTCTGCTTTTGTTCCCTCTCTAGCTGTGTTTCTCTCTGTCAAATAAATACATAAAATCTTTTAAAATATAATTATAAAAAATTTATTTTCAAATAATAATATTATTATTATAAAATTAAAAACAACAACCTTGAAAGACAATGAAATTTCGGAGTCCACTGACCATCCTGAAAATCTCTCCCAAGGCACAATGTCTAGAAATAGGCAAAATGCAACAAATACTTTCAGTGAAGCACTGAGCTCACAAGTAGGTGAAGGCCACCCATGGGGCCCCCAAAGGAAGAGAGAATAGGGAATAAGAACTCTAAGATTACTGAAGGAGGCACCTGCCCTCAGGGCATTAGCCCCCCTCTGTAACATAGGGTCTTCAGTTTTTTAAAACCCACATGGGCACTCAAGCAAGGTGGGAAAGTGGAATTGAGATTCCAGCAGAAAATCCAGATCCTTGAAGGCCTGGATGTAGGACGAAGAGTTGGCCTCATCAGCAAAGAGAGGCTGAAGGAACCATGTCTATCTTGGCCTGGGCTCTGAGTTAAAAAGAAAGTCAGTCTTTCCTGAGAATTTGGGAGTCACAGGTTCCTTTCCTCTGCTGGTTGGGATTCAAATGTACACTGCTTATGTGATTTGGAAAACCCCAAACTAAGAAGTTGACTTAAAGTCTAGCCAGATTAATAGCACTTTGACCCTCTTAACCTAGGCCTCACAGAATTACCACAGATAAAGAAAACCCAGGGGAACATGACTCAGAATCTGTAATTACAAGATACATAAGAAAAGTAAGCCCCAGGGGCCCCTGGATAGTTCCACCTGTTGAGTGTTCCACTTGATTTTGGCTCAGGTCATGGTCTCGGGGTCATGAGATTGAGCCTGGCAACAAGACTCCATACTCAGCAGGTAGTCTGCTTCTCTCCTCCCTCTGCCTCTCCTCCTGCTCTTGTTCACATTCTCTCTCTCTTTCAAATCAATCAATCAACCTGAAAAAAAAAAATGTAAACCAGGATGAGTGAAAGTCAGCAGACAAAACAAACACCAGAATTAGACCTCCAGACAACCTCAAATATTGAAATCATCAAATTTGGACTATAAACCAGCTTTATATTTAAATTATTTAGAGAAAAATACTAAAAAAAAATACAAAGCTCTTACCCAAACATATTTTGTGTCTACCTCACAAAACCTCCTTAGGGTATGAAGGTAAGTTATATTTGATCCACTTTTTGGATAAAGACTGAGAACAGCTTGGAATCACACAGCTAGTAACAGGCGACATCAGAATGTGAAATTCATGGTCTTCTACCTGTAACATTGATGCTTCTTTCTTGTCCTATAGTCAGCCCACCTGTTTCTCAGTTACATCCCCAAGGGCCACTTGGGCTGGGAATAGCTTAGCACTGGTGAAAGTGGTCAAGGGCTAGGACTGGGAAAGGCGACAGGGATGTACACCGTGGTCCTCAATTCTGACCATCTGGAGCACAGCTGTGCACCCTGACCCTGGAACCTGGAAACTCCATCCTGCTTCTCCTAGGAGGTCTGTATTAGGGTGAGGAAAGAGGTGGAAAAAGAGTAAGAGAAAGGAGTGGGGTGAGGCAGAGGGAGAAGGAAGGGAAGGAAGAACAAGGAAGGAGAGACACGGATGATGCCAAAGAGCATAATGGCATGAAGGAACTGTCCAAGGGAGAAAACAGACTTTTGGATTGACAGTGTTCAAACATCCAGAGACGTCTGGTGATCCATTAAGTTTATATCTCCCTCCTTCCTCAACGGTAAGGTTGTATCTGAGCGCGTGAGGGCCTCGCTCGGGACCGCATTAACTGGCCTCCCTTGCAGTCAGACGTGACCTTGGAGCTAAGTGTTCACCAGTAGAATGTGAGCAAAGAGAAGGGCTAGTTCCAGGCTGGAGGCAGAAGACAGGGGTGCGCTTCCCTGGGAACCCAGCCTTCCTTCTCCACCCCGAGGCTGGGCGTCAACAGAGCCACACCTCAGAAGGGAGCGGGTCCCTGGATGTCTGTGTGAACAAAGTTGCCTGTTGCCCTGGAATGTTTTAGGAGAAAGAACTAAACTTGTATCTTCTGAGTTCTTAGGCCTCTTTATTCCAGCAGCCTGCTCCACACGGATACGGCTGTGCACGAGCGAGGGGAGCAGAAATCTGTGCTGAACGGTGCAGAGCTTGCAGACTCTTGGCCTGAACCAGAAGTCCCAAAGTCCGTGCAGATGGCTGCAAGCTTTGGCAGAGATGATGCCAGCAATGTGTCATTGTCGCTCAGTTTTTCTGCGTTTGGGTTTTTTCTTGATTTTCTAAATACTATTTCATCACAGATGGAACTTTGTCTTCTGTTCCTGATTTCATGAACTTCTGACATTTCTCATGTTTCTTACCATCATGGTGCGTGTCTTCCCCTCTGAGTACTCAAGGGGACCAGTGATCTTTCTGGGGGTCCTCCTTGCTGCATTGACAGAGGGATGTGTTGGGGGCAAGAGGAGCCCAG
Source organism: Spilogale gracilis (assembly GCA_004023965.1). Classification (NCBI taxonomy): domain Eukaryota; kingdom Metazoa; phylum Chordata; class Mammalia; order Carnivora; family Mephitidae; genus Spilogale; species Spilogale gracilis. The sequence goes on along the minus strand of PITA01012663.1, from coordinate 1,439 downwards.
CTGGCCCGGCCAGGCAGTGAGGGGTGGGCTCCACTGCTCTGTCCCTTTCCATCTTGAGCTGTCTCCCCTGCAGGACCAGGGTCTCAGGCTGGGTCCCAGGGGGGCCTCTTCAGCATTTACTTTCTTTCTAAAACAGCTGTGTGTGAAGGACCTGATGGGTAAACAGTGAGTCCTCCCCTCACCTCCCCATCCACCTGCTGAGCAAAAGGTAGAGGATAAGCCCCCTGTGGGAGGCCTGAGAACGTTCCATGAAAATCATGCCAACACCCATCCCAAGGAAGATGAATTTGAAAACGTCTGCCCATCCCACTGAGGTGCGTGGGACACAGTGTCACGGGCCTAATGGCCCTTTCAGAAACTCAGAGCGGTCAGAACTAGGAAGGCCTTTCAAGCCTCCTTAGTCCAACCCCCTTGATTTACAGAATGGGAAAATGAGGCCCAGAAAGAAGGAATGACTTCCAGATAGGGATTAAGACTTAGCTCCTGAGCAGGAACATTTTCTACTAAACCCCACTAGCTCCCTATAGATTTGTATTGGTGGCCTCATATCCATGGCATGTGTTTTGGATCCAAAAAACAAACCACAAACAAACATTCCAACTGCTCTCCCTGAAAATAAACACAGCCCCTCCAAACGCTGACCCTGAGCTCATTAAAACTAAGCTGGCCTGGCTCTTGGGAAGGAAGATGACCCCTGAGTCCCCACTCCAGGCCCAGCAGAGGCAGACTCTTCTAGGGATGACACAGGATCCCAGGGGTAGGGTGCTGAATGGGCCCCCACAGCACACACGGGGAGACCAAGAGGAGGGGGAAGACCTGTAGCTAGAATCCAGCAATCCAGGTTCTGGGCATATTGCTACCTTTGTTTACTGTGTAACAGGGGACCCTCAGGTGCCTTCCCTGAGCTTCATGGTTTCAGGTGAGATGTCTCAGAGTGGGGCAGACCTGATGATATTCTGGGATTGGAACCGCTAAGGAAAGAAAGCTTTTTAGGTCCACAGGTGGGCAAGCAGGCCCTGCTCCCAGTCTGGCCCAGCCCAGGAAGGTGCAGAGGGGAGAATGAGCTTTCAGGTAGAAAGTGGAAGGCGAGGATCGCAGCCGCCCTGTGCAGGGGCCCTGAAAGTGGTTTCTGTGGGAGGAAGAGAAGCAGCTCGTGCCAATAGTACACACGGTCCTGCCTGGGACCCCTCACGCGGGGACATCTTTTGGAGTTGAGGATGCCCCTCCCCCACTCGGGGGCGTGAATGGGGGGGCAGACAGAACTGTGGGCCTCCATGAACCCACACACTCATTCCCTGCTCCATCCACCCTCTCCTGGACCCTCCTGACAAGGTTGTGAGCACACCCACACTCACTGAGACCTCCTTTCTTCCCAGGCCAGCCAGCTCCTCCAGGGCGGGGAGGCATTCCTGGGCTCTGCATGTTCCCTATCCCCAGGA
>PITA01012662.1:0-60917 GCA_004023965.1 Spilogale gracilis | reverse complement strand
AGTAGCTCTAAGAGAACAATTCCTAGAAATTAGGGCTGCCTACAGGAGGGGAACCTGGCTTCTCACTCCTTGCTAGATGCTGGCTGAGGGGTAGGCATTTCCAGGTCCATGGAGGTGCTGCTTCCCAAGCAGAGTAGACTGAGAGAGTCCCTGGGGCTTGACACATACTCCCTTTTCTAGAGGTCGGGGTCACATGTGAAGCTAGAGAGTCATGCTACCTCTGGTCTGAGCACCCTGAAGGCATGAGGCCAGAGGAACAGTTTGCAATAGTAGGGCAAGTAGCAGAAGGGCCATGTGACTCCACTGTTCAGCGTGGAAGGGATGCCTCAGTTTTCCACAGGCCAAAAGAGTATTTTGGAAGGTACCTGGATTTAAAGCTCCTTGAAGGTCTCCCAGGGATCAGTAGCCACCAGAAGATGTGCCAAAGCTTGGTGTGGAAGATGGCAAGCCGTCGCTCCCACTAAGGTGAGGGAGCTGTGCACTGCGTTGTCTCAGGGTGCATGCCAGTAGCCCACACACCCAATGCTGCAGAGACCCAGCGTGCGGAGCCTCCCACACAGAAAGGCCCCATTAACCAAGTGAGACCTAAGACCCAAGCAGGGGCAGCTGCCTGAGGAGAGGATGTTCCTCTCTCTTCCTCTTTACCTCTCTTCCACCCCAATTCTGGTGAGCCAGTGTGGGCGAACAGACCCAGACACACGACTCCCACTCTTCACTAAGAGGGCCTGACCATGACTCAGGCCTACGGGTTACAGATCGGAGGGTTCTGGGAGAGCAGACGTTCTCACTGAAAGCGAGATGGAAACTTTTATTTAGACTCAGTGAAACTCACTGTTACAGTTGAAAGTGACACTTCCCTTATGGATCCAGTTGGCTCTCAAGATCCTATTCCTGATGCTGGAGGGGGAACACATCAGATTGACCAATGAAAAATAATACAGCTTTCAAGGGCATTCACATTGTTCAGAGCCTCATATCCTTTAGTATATGACCATTGGGCTGTCTTGAACTTTGCTCCTGCCCCTAGACCCACTCCTGTTGCTGGATACTCCACTCCCAGAACCTTCACTAACCAGATCCAGGAGGCCCTCCAGGAGCAACATCTTCTGGTGGCTACTGATCCCAGGGCTGACCACCAGCCTCCCACAGAAGCATCTTAGGTTTACCTGCCAACCACTGCTCTGTGTAACACCGACTCTCCTCTGTGCTGTGTGGACACCATCATCGTGTGCAACAACAAGAGAGCTCAGTGCATCTAACGTGGTATGTGAAGACCTGGGAAAGTTCCGTGCACGGGGGCCATCATCCCCACAGACACCCATGGGAGCGCATGCCTGATCCGTTTCAACAGAGACAGACTGAAAAGGAAGAGCAGGCCACTGCTGAAAAGGCCACAACTGAGGAGGAATTCAGGGTGAATGGACTGCTCCAGCCCAAGTAAACACCTTGAGATGACGGCTGCTGAGCCCAGGTTGCAGACAGGCCTGAAAGCACACAGGTGGTCTCTGTGCCTACCCAGCAGTCCCCTCCTGAAGACCAGAGCCCCTGGCCTGCCACTGAAGACTGGTCTGCAGCTGCCATTGCTCAGGCCACTGAATGGGTAAGAACAAGACCGAGCGCTCTTACGCTGTTCTTACGCTGTTCTTCCACAGGCTCTAAAACCAAACACGGAAATAAGATTGATAGAAAATTAACAGTTTTTAAAAAAAAAAAAAAAAAAGAGGGGCATCTGGATGTCTCAGTTAAGTTGGTTAAGCATCCAACCCTTGATTTCTGGTCTGGTCATGATCTCTGGGTCATGGGTCAAGCCCCATGTCAGGCTCTGTGCTCAGCAGGAAGTCTGCTTGAGATTCTCCCTCTCCCTCTGCCCTCCCCCACCTCCCATCACTCTCTCTCTCTCAAATAAATAAAGAAATCTTAGAGAGAGAGAGAGAGAGAGAGAGAGAGAGAGAGAGAGAGAGGGAGGGAGGAAAGAGAAGGGCAGAGGGGAGGAGAAGGGAGGGGAGGGTACGGGAGGGGAGGGAAGATGAAAGGTAATGCAGTCTTTAGGTCTATAACTGTCCCAGGTAAATATTGAGTGGATTCTGTTAGTAGGAACACCATGACTATATCTCTTTCTCAGGTTGTTTTCTCTTTTCCTCATTATTTCTGTGATGGTATCTGAGTTTAGGCAGAACCTTACATGTCCTCTTCACAGCGGGAGAAGTCTCTAACCCACATACTGTGTCCTCATTCCACAGAGGAGAAAATAGAGGTTCAGTAGCCTGTAAAGGTCCATAACTAGTGAGGGGCAGAACTCCCTCTGTGGTTGGGCAGAGGTTTGTGACACCTAAATGCAAGATCGCCAGGTGAGCGGATTAAACCATTGACCTGTCTAAAGGATGAGAGGCAGGCTGGCCAGGTTGGGCGGTTGAGTGTCAGATCTTGATATACTTGTCAGGACATTCCCAGATTCCTGTAAAACATACTGGCTTGACACAATTTAGTTGCTTCAGTATTTCTGAAAGATGAGCATGATCCAGTAAAGGACACAGGATTTCACATGACTCAAAGTATGATTTGCACTATTTGTTCCATTCACTTATTTCTCATTCATTTGTTACATATATATTTTGTGTGTTTTACAAATAAAGTAATGTTCTAGACAGTAGAGATAAAGAACATAAATAAGAAAGACCACTCCTGCACTTAAAGAGCTTTTATTCTAAAGAGGAATGACGAGAGTAAAAACTGATTACACTATTCATGCCTTATTATCATTTTTGATAAATGCTATGGTAGAAAAATTTTGGGTCCCATGAAACCATAAAATAAGGACATGGACTATTGGGTGGATAAGGGAATCTTTTCTTGAGGGAATGACATCTGAACAGAGCTATAAAAGATGAACAGACTCTGGCCTAGGGGAAGGGAAGAGTTATAAGAATGTTCCAGACCACATGTGTGCTATCCTATGGAGACAGAGTGTGGCTCAGCCACAGACCTGAAAAAGAGCTGGGATGACTGGGCAGTAGTGAGGTCATTTGTACAAGACCTTAGACCAAGTAGCTGTTGGGTTCAATTCATGGTCCACAATGCAGCGTGTGGAGGAATACTCGTGATCTTACTGGGAGTTTCCTAGGAGAATCCAGGAGTTGGAAAAGGTAGCTGAGATGTAGCTGTATCATTCTGGCATGCTTTCAAATGATGAAACAGCCTGGTGATGGGTACTGAGGGCACGAGTTACATGGAGCACTGGGCATGGGGCATAAATGATGAATCTTGGAACACCGAAAAAATAAAATAAAATATTATTAAATAAAAATAGAAACAAACAAACAAACAAATGGTGGAACAGAAAGCCCATCTAATAGTACTTAAAACTGAGATTAGCAAACCTTTTGTGTAAAGGCCCAGATTGTAAAAACCTGAGGCTTTGCAGGTCGTACTGTCCTGGCTGCAATCACTCAACTTTGCAGGTGCACCTGAAAGTATCCATAGACAATATCTGAACAGGGGAGCATGGCTGCACTTTATTTATTGGCCCAGGGGTTGGAATTTGTGTGGCAGTGTTGTTGCAGGGCTGGTCCAGCATCCAATCAACTCTGTGATTCCCTTATAATCATGTGAGCAAATACAACACCAGGTTACTATTTTTTGAAATACAAGTTTATTAAATTAATCATCAAGGAGACGTATATCAATGAAGAAATTCACTGAGAACATATCCTGAGGAGGGAAAAGTGAGGGGTTTTAAGTGCTAGATGAGGAGTGAATCGTTTTAGTTAGGTTAACTAAGGATTGAAAACTAGTACTCTGGCTAAAGCAGAGTAAATCCGTTAGTTTATCCAGGATTTGTCAAAACCAGTCTCGTTGTTCATCAGCCCACAAAAGTTCTTCAGTTCGGTCTAGTAGGAATCAGATTCCTGGGGTCCCTCCAAGTTCATAGTCCTTCATCAATTTCCACTGCTTAGAATCAGTTGTGATGAAACACAACAGTAAGTTTTGATCTCTCCAGGCAAGTGCTGATGTGGATGGAAATTTTACCATATCCAGATCCAAGATGGCTACTAAAATTCCAGTTATCACTTGTTCAAAGGACAGTGTTCCATGAGAAAGGGCGGGGGGCATAGCGAGAGGAACTTTTGCTCACAGACTCCCTCTACTATCAGGGAAATCTTTCCCAGAAGTTTCTTATCCACAACTGCAGTCCTACCCTTATGTTTCATTGGCCACAATTAAGTCCCATGTCCACCTGTCCTTCCCTCACTGGCACAGAGCCCTGGGATAATCACAGCCCTTCCTCGGGGCTCCCTGATACCTGAGCAGCACTGGGGATCCGTAAGCAAGGAGGAAGGGCTTGCTGGTTATTGGGAAGGGCACCAACTGTGTTCCTCAATAAACATTACTGGCCTTGCTTCTCATCAGCAAGATGAGTGCTGCAGTAGGAGCGATGGATGGAGTGATCAACAGTTCTGCAAAATGAGCTGGATCTTCAGAGCACAGTCCCTGATAATGAGCTGAGTGCTGTGACCGGGACTTCAGCAGTGTGGGCTGCCTATGAGAATAATCCTATCTTATCTGCTTGGAGATTTGGATTTTGTTTTTTTTAAGATTGCTCAACAGGGAACCCCTCTGCGCAATCCCTCTTCCTAGTGACACACAGAACCAATCCCAGGAAAAACCCTGAGGACAGGAAACTCCAGTTTATCTATAAAACAAACATACTTAGAGTTTAAATAATCAGCCATAGGTTATTGGGTCCCTTTTCTCTATTTATATATGACTTTTATGGAAACTGGCAAAGTATATACACACACACACCGTTAGGGATTGAGTAAGAAAAGCCGTTTCCAGGGTATGTTATAATTAAAGTCCTACTAATTCAGCCCAATCCTTAAACACCTATTCCGCCTCAGTCTGCACTGTAGGGTAATGATATAATTATAACCCTGAGGCATTGCAGGACATGGGAGAAAGAATGAAGTCTTCTTGTCAAGTTTCTATGTTAATTGCATGTTGCTGTTGTCTAATTATTTGTCAGGGAAAGGCAATGAATAATGATGAGAAAAGCATGGGTTTTGCAGCCGGTGGACTTGGGATTAAATCCCAGCTCTACCACTTAGTAACTGCCTCAGTTCCCTCATGTTTGTCGGTAAGAGTTTTGGGCATCTTCAAGAGCAGTTTTAGTGCCCAGAAAGATTAATCAGAGGCTTAGTGCGGCTTTACAAATCCTGTTCCTTTCTTAAAGTTACAAATTGGAAACTTGAGTACTTCCTTAAGCTTTTAAGTTTGCTTCAAATCTTATTAATTCATTTATAAGTCTGGAAAATTTTCACAATCACTTTTGGGGTGGCCGTGACTAATGCTGGTTTCATTTACAAACTGGGTTAATTGAACATCTTCAAATATTTTAGAAGTGCGGTTATACATTTAGTGTATTTGTTCCCTTCCTTAAGGGTTTTAATTCCCTGACAACAAATAAAACTTCCTTAGTAAAAAAAAAAAGTCTTATATATCGAATAAATTAACCTTAAATATGGGAAACTGTAGTTCTCATAAATAAACTTAGTGAGACTTCAAATTTAAAATCACATATTTAATTAGGTATTCGATTACATAACTTAAGTTGGAGTTCCAAGACTGTCATTTTCCTGGTCAGATTCACATAAGCATAAGAAATATAACACTTGCATAGAGTCTTTAGCTTGAAATAATGATATTAAACCCTTCTGTATTTGTCTATAGAAACATCATTGAAAGTCCCCCAAGGTCTACCTGCAGTAACCCCTCTCACACTTGACTTAGAAAACTATTCTTATTGTCCCATGTGATATGCTGGTTGGCTTTCTGAGGTTGCTTCTTATGTTCCTGGAGATTTCAGCCAGGATGCTGCTTGGACTTTTGCCATTGATGCTGCTTGGATGTGTTGAACTTTATAATTGCAGCTCAACTTCAAGTTGAAGCTGTTTATGTTGTTCTTGTCCCTAGAGTCCATTTCTACACATTCCCATGTGTATAAAGGAAGCCCGTGACTCCTGGCCCAGGTAGTCTCTTGGTTGAGTTTTTTATTTCCTTGGCAAAAACCTTAAGACCTATAAGTGCCTCCCTCTTTCCTCCATGTTCCTAGCGTCCCATAACACTTGTTACTGATATTGAATGCATGCATGCAATGGATATTGAAACGATAGCTGACTGAATTTCAAACACCTCTCATGGCTTCACTCATGGTCCCATTATGTCAGGTCAGTCTATTGGCAATCTATACTTTTGGAATTGTAATACTTACGTGGTGGGGCTGTTGTGGAGTAGCGTTAATGAATAGGAAGCCCCTATCCCAGTGATGGTCCATTATAAGCACTCCGCCAGCCATAGCCACTGCTACTGTTTTTACAACCCATTGATCCTAATGCATTTCCTTAACTCAGCCTGCTCATTTCCTCACTTCCCTCGTTAGCCAACTCCCATGCCATCACTAGGATAATTACAATGCTTTCACACCCTTGCGTAAACCCTTAACTGTCTTGCCCCTTTCTTTCCTTGTCCTAGTACTGTGGTACAACAGTCATCTGTGTAAACCCATCTCTCCACCTGCTCTCTGCCTGCTCCCACACAGCTGAATGTGGCCTGAGAAAACCACACTAACATGCTAATGGGTCTCCTTTTAATTCTTGTTCACTCACTTCAATCTGCCTAGTAATCACTGTATAATTTCCTAATCCATTCACTTTCCCTCTCCTCAATGACTATATCATACCTTCTCGTCTCTCCTCAAATTGCCACACTTAAACTCTGAGCCCATGAGCTTGCTTCCAGGGTCACTAAGAAAATATTGGCGCTCAGATGATAGCTTCTACCTGCTTCCAACTCCACATACAGCCACCTTCCTGCACCTATCTCCTAGGCGAACCCTAGCAAAGACTAACCCCCCACTCATGCACTAGGTCTTACCTCTTTCTGTCCATTTGAGGACACTGCTTTAGCAATCTCCCCTCTCTTTCTAGCATTATCGTATTTTCCTTTTTAAGGGGTCTTTCCCATTTCCCTACAAACTTGCTAGTAATTGTCCCATCTGTTTCCCATTCTTCTCTTGACTTCATTTCTTGCCCAGTACAGCTCCATTTCTTTACTTCCTTTTACAACAAAACTCTTTAATGAATCGTCTCCATTTCTTTTTTCCCATTAGCTCTTGAGCGTAGTCCCGCTCAGGCTGCTGGCGCCCACTCCAGGGAAATTCCTATCAAGGTCACAAATGACCTCCATCTTCTAAATCCCACGCTCCATTTTAGGCCTCATTTTTCTTGACATATCTGCCGAATTTAACACTCTTTCTACAACATATTTTCCCGTTTCTGTTTTGTTTTGCTACCCCTATTTGCAGCTCCTTCTCAGTCTAGTTTGCTGTTCCCTTTTTTCTCCCTGATCTCTTAGCATTCAATAAGAAGCTCATTTTTTAGACCTCTACACCTCTCTCTTTATCTTTTTCCCCTTGGTGCTATCATCGAGTCTCATGATCTCAAATACTATCTATACACCAATGACTCCTGAATTATGTCTGCATTGTCACCCTATATCCCCACTTGGAAATCTAATGGGCATCCCAAACTTAACACTGTTCAAAATTAGGGTCCTGTGCTCTCCCCAACAAATCTATCAGTCTTCTCCATTTCAGGAAAGAGCAGCTCTATCCTTCCATTTACCTAAGGCAAAAACCTTGAAGTCATCCTTGACTCCTTTCTTTCTCTTCCATCCCATATCTGACCCACTGGCAAACCCTATCAGCTTTCTATGATAATAATATATCGAGAATTCAGCATTTCTCACTGCTCCTGCCGCTACTTCTATGATTCAAGCGACTGTCTTCTCTTACCTGGATTTCGAGCAATAGTCTTCTTACTGTTCTCCCTGCTTGTATCTTATCCCCACTTCAGTTTATTCCCAACAACCAAGTAGAATATTTGAAAAAATTGAAGTCAGATAATGTGACTTCTCTTCTAATGACTGATCTCTCATCTAGAGAAAAAGTCAAAGTCCTTATAACGGTACACAAAACCTTACGCAATCTGGAAGTCCGCTCTGTCTCAGGTTGCATCTTCTATTACTGTTATCCTCATTCGTTTGACTCTAAAATGCTAAGCACACTCCCACTTTGAGTGCTCGGGCACTTGACCCTTGCTGGGAGTGCTCCTCCCTAGACATCCACACTTCTCACTCCCTCACTCCCTGCAGGTCTTCAATCACTTGTCCCAGTGTCAGACAGGATGGGCTAGGTCATCCCGCAGTAACAAGCAACCTCAGTTGCTCGCAACCAGTTATAATGCATGTCCATGTTGGGGGTAGCTGGGCTCTCTCCATGTTGTCCTCACTCTAGGTTTCAAGCTGACCTCACTGTTGAAACATGGCTGGTGAAGAGAAAGAAAGAGCAAGGAGAATCATAAATTAGCTCTTAGTGCTTCCACACCAAAACAGCATACATTTCTTCTTCCTCTTTTTTTTTTTTATTTTGTCAGAGAGAGAGAGAGAGAGAGAGAGAGAGAGAGAGAGAGCGCACAAGCAAGGGGAGCAGGAGAGTGAGGAGCAGGTTCCCTTTCAGCAGGGAGCCTGACCCGGGTCTTGATCCCAGGACTCCGGGATCATGACCTGAGCAAAGGCAGATGCTTAACGATTGAGCCACCCAGGTGTCCTGCATACATTACTTCTGCTCCCCTTTCATCAGGAATAGCAAGCCACGAGGTTTCTCTAATTCCAATATAGCAAGGAAATACAATCCTATCACATGCCCAGAAGAAGAAACAGAAATACTGATGAACAGTCCTATAATATTAATGGTTATCACAGTTCATCATCTAATTGAGACCTTCTGTGGCCATGCAATAAAAAATTACATGTCTTTCTAACTACTTTCTCTTTCCCCTATTCCCTTACCTACTTTATTTATCTTTAGTATCTTTCGTTATCTACACATACTCCAGACATTACTTGTTTATCTTGTTTGTTTTGTATCAGTCTCCATTAGAATGTTAACTTCAAGGAGAAAGAGATTTTAGCCTGTTTCATTCAGTGCTGTGTTCCCAGTGTCTAGAATAGTAACTGCTATATAGAAGTGTTAGATAAAAATCTGTTGAATAAATGAGCAAATGACAAGAAAGATATAAGTAGTGATCCAAGTAAAATATACAGTGATTTTCAGTTGCCCAGGCTTGGGATTTGGCTCAAACCATGGTTGGTACTATCAATTTATTCAGCAAATTCGAGTATATAAAAATTTCTGCGAGTCTCTATGCGGCAGGGAGAACATCCCCATCCTCAAACATACCAGATACATGGAAACTTATTATCTTCCTTATTTTATACTATTTTTTTAAGATTTTATTTATTTATTTGACAGAGGAGAGATCACAAATAGGCAGAGAGGCAGGCAGAGAAAGAGGGGGAAGCAGGCTCCCCACTGAGCAGAGAGCCCGACGTGGGGCTTGATCCCAGGACCCTGAGATCATGACCCCAGCCGAAGGCAGAGGCTTAACCCTCTGAGCCACCCAGGCGGCCCTATTTTATACTATTTTTGTCCATGGAGGAGAAGTTCAACTTGACTTTCATGGAAATAGAAGAAATAATCTTCCTTTTTTTCAACTAAGATCTGGCTGAAATCAAGGTTTTTTTTTGCTCAAAAGTACTAGAAACTCCCATGTATGATGAGCACACTCTCATTTCTCCCTCCTGATCCAGGCGCGTTCTGTCACAGGTGCAGCCCCGCCCCCATCCACACCTCCCCCCGCCCTGCCCGCAGTAAACAACACTTACGCCAATAATGACGCTCCCAGGATCTTAATTTAAAAAGTTTCATCAGCTTGAGGTCAGCCCCTTTGCATCATGGTCTTCTTTAATGAATCAAATAATGCATTTCTCATTTGTAATTAAATAATACCTTAAATGGCTCTGCCTTCCTCGAAAGCTTCATGTGGAATTCATTTTCACGTAGAGATAATGACACTCAGCGCTGAGGCTAGACGCTGTGGAGAGGGATGTGGATATTCACCAGCTCCTTGAAGGCAAATTACAAAGGAACTTAGTGCAGAAGCTAAAAAAGGGTCTTAGTCAGTAGGAAACAAAGTTGCAGGATGTAAATATCGAATCCAAGGCTAGTTTGCTTCCCCACTTAGAGAGATTATTGCTGAGTCAATTTTTTCCACCAACATTTGTTTTTTTTTCTTGCACAGACCACATCTCATTGTGTAAATATTTGAGGGAGCAGTAAGTACATTTGCATATGATATGTGCATAATTTGCATAAAATTATACCCTCTTTGGAAAAATTCGAAGTTAAAATGAAATTAGTGATATTTTCCCTGATTATGCTTTCCCTAGCTTTTGTGCCTCAGTCTTCATGGCTCCCATTGCCTATAGGGAAAACAGCAGTGCCCTCTGCGTGGTGCATTACGTTCTTATCCCCCCCCCGTCCTAGCTTTGCTGCCTCTTTTCCAGTCCCTTACAATATATGATGCAGTAGCCACATGGAACTACTCCCTGTTTCCTAACACGCCGTGAGACGTCACTATCAGTTGACAGTCCGTTAGGCACTTTCTCAGTTTCTTCTTCCCTAACAGAACCATGATTTTTTTCCTTCTGGCATCCACAGACCTTATGCTTCCGGGGGAGGTCTCACACGGCCCCGCAGTAGGCGTTTTGGTGAAGCTACAGCCAAACCGGTAGATCCCTTTCCTTGGTAAGTGAGTGGTTTCGGCACCGGTACGTGATGTCATCCTGGCCAATGAGAAGTAAAGGGAAGGCTGCTAGACTTCTTGCGAAGTTTCCTGCATCTTAAAAGAGGACACACACCGACAGGCGGAGACCCGCCTCTCTTCGGCTTCTGGATAGGCTGTGCAGGCAGCGATGTCTAGCTTCAGCATCACAGAACCACGAAAGCAGGGGGCACTCATGAGAGGGCAGATGGGAGGAAGCTGAGAGCTTGAAGGGGGGCATTGTGCCCTTGGCTTAAGCCATCGTAATAATAATTACCGTTGTGACTTACGTGTCAGGCGCTGTTACCAGCATCTTAGGTACGTTACCTCACTCAATCACCACAACGCCTATGAAGTGGGCATTTTGATTATTTGCACTTTATCCTTGAGGCACCTGAACCAGAGAAGGGTTAATGAATCAAGGTCACTCTCCTTATTTACTTGTTTTTCCAGCTTTCTATTATCGAAAATTTAAAGTATATGCTCAAGCAGAAACTAGCATAATGAATCCCAGCGTAGCTATCAATCATCCAATTTAAACAATTAACTTCTGGGCAGTCTTGCCTCCTTTGTACCCCTGTCCACTTTTCCTCTGCCCCACATTATTTTGAAGCAAATCCCAGACCTCATATTATTTCCTTCTGGATTACATCATACATGACAAAAACTGAAAGCTACTTTTATTTGGGTCTTCTTGTTACAACTAAAACTAGTCTCTAAATATTAATAACTTTCTCCTCATAAAAATTTGAAAACATCGCTAAACTGAGGGCAAAATGTAAAAACCACCAACAATATGATCGCCTAACAACAAGAATAATTTAGTAGTGCATTTCCTTTCAGTATTTTGTGTAAGTTTGCTTTGAATATAAGATCATATTTTTCTGCTTCTCATGACCTGAGCACTTTCGAGCCTCCTTCCAGATCCCCCAATATTTGGGCGCTGGCATCCCTCTATCATTTCTTCTAGAAACTTGTAAAGTGATCCTTTTGTACTTTCTACCACACTCCCACCATGGTACATTAATAACATATGGCTATTATGAGTTTACCTATGTTCCCGACTAGACCAGGGCATACCAAGAGCAGGGGCTGTTTCTGAGTTGTTCTTTAAATTTCGGGTGCCCATATTATTATAAGAACTACCTGATGAAGTTCACGACAGGGATGATGTCGAACGTGGGGTGGCCTGCACCATGTGGTGTCCCCTTCACAAAGATCCGTGGGAGAAACTTTCCTCTCATCCCAGGGACAGACAGGGTTCTGTCACTCCTGAAAAACAGGTATACTTTCCTTAGTGGAAACCATAACAGTTGTACTATTAGTTCATGTGCCCATTTTTGCTTTGGTCTCTTGATTGCCCGGAGCCAAAGTCATGGTTCTAACTTTGGACCGGTGTTTGAAGTTTTCAAAACATTAACTCTCTCATGGGTTTTATTTTATTTTCTATTCCCTTCACCATGAAGTATTTATATTTGAAATAATCATATGATATCACGACAGGACCATTTTAGATGTGCCAGTTGGAGAGTTTTCTTCCCTTCCTTTTCTGTGAAAGTAGCTTACACCTTCTGTGTCTTCTTGCTTCAGTGGTGGTAGACTAATGGTTTACTTCTCCTTCTTGATTTGTTTAGAAAAGTCTAAAGTCTTTAGGGAGGATGAGCTGAGTGTCCTGCATGGAGAGAAAGGGCTTCTGAGGGAAACACGGAAAGAGGAGAATTTCCCCAAGAATGGCAAAAAGGCTCTCAGAGTCTACTTGCATCTGTGCGCTTAGAGTGAACAGAGGGAAGCAGAGCTCCCAAAGGTGGCAAGAACCCAGGTGGGCAGGGTGATAGCTCCCTTACCTAGCAGAAGTGGGTTTAGATTAGAAATTAAATTTGATATATAGAAAACAAAGAAAGACAATATTTCTTGTATACCCAAATTTGCAGACTAGGATTCATATTCACAACACTACTTAGTGAATTTGTGAAAGTCATCCCAAACCCTTTTTGGAATGAGACAGTGTACAAACAAACAAGCAAACAAACAAGCAAACAGAAGAAAACCATCATTATCATGGAAAGAATGTGAGCTCTGGTGGCAGAACTGTCATTATTCTACTTCAGGCCCTTAATTTTGTCCCTTGGATCTGTCCAACTGTCTCCCAACTGTTCCAGCAGTCCCCGGCCTTGCCTGCTTCGATGCACCCTTCACCCAGCTGTCAGAGTTGTCTTCTGCAAATGCAGATTGGTTTGGGTCACTTCCCTGCTTTCAGTTCTCCGTTAAATCCCATGTGCCCTCAAGACGAAGATCAAGCCAACAAGAGCCTTCATCATTTTGCTCCCTGTCTGCCTCTGCAACCCTCATCTTCTAAAAACATCCCCCATTCCAGCTGAAGCTTGACTGGCAAGCAACAGTGGGCCACTTGCTGTTCTACAAACAGGCCACTTGTCTTCTGGTTCTTGCAAGTGCTCTTCTCGCTCCCATTCCACTGACTCACTCCTCCTCTTTCAGAACTCAGTCCAGGCTGTTACTAGCATCCAAGCAACCTTCTCCAACTCTTTCCTTTCCACATTGCTTATGTGTGATGTCTCCGCTCTGTGTTCTCAGAGCATCCTAAGGTTACTTCTATGTCACTTAACACAGTGATGCCACCTGCATGTGTCACAGTAAGAGAGGACAGGGACCCTTGTTTGTAACTGGCATTCTAGTATCTATAGGTGTGCTCCATGCATGGTAAGATAGGAGCAGGAAGACACCGCGGGGAGGGTCACTGGGAGTCTAGAGAAAATCAGGAAGAAGTCTAATTTTGAGACCCATACTCAACAATGAGGCCTTGAGGGCAAAGTGGTTTGGAGTCCAGTGTGAGGACATAGCCCAAAATGCCTGGGCGGAGATTGCTAGACTCTGCCACAGCGTCCACTGTCTGTGGATCTTTGAGTAACAGAAGCTCCAGGCTTTCCGGTGGTCGCCTGGCCACCCAGCCAAAGACTACATCTTCCAGGCCTCCTTTGCAACTAGGTATGGCCACATGATTAAGTTCAGGCCAATAGGATGAAAGTGCAATGACACCTCTTAAGGAAGAATTTTCATTTTAAAGAAAAAGCTGCTCATGCTGCCTTTCTCTTTCCCCTTCCCGCAGGCTGAGGTGCAGACGTACCAGAAGAGACCTGCATTCCTGAAGGATCCCGTCGGGGTGGAGCTTCTCACCCAGGCTCCATTCCATTCACCAGAACAAAAGAATTTCTGCTGTGTTTGGGTTATGGTGACAATAAGGCTTAAGCTCTTTTCCAGGGATTCCATCCAGAAGAACATTGTGAGGTTTACCAGTGGGAGTGGGAGCTCAGAGTAAGGTGGGGGATTATAAGGAATTATGCCAGAGTGCCTGTCTCACTGCTAGACACACGCGGTGTGAAGCTCTCAGTAGGGACTCACTGCGAGCTCATGAGAGACTCCGTATTTAGACTTGGCTGTTCACGGACGTTTATTGCCTAGGAAGGCGGGGCCAGGCAACACTGAAGTAGAAGAATTTTCTTTTGTCCTTCCCCACCCTTCTTTAGAGTCCCAAAACACTGGAGAAGAAAGAGGAGGAGGAAGGAAGAGAAGTGAAAGGGAAAAAGCACATCCCCTTCCACAGTAGAACAATGTATCTCTTGACTTAGGATGGAGATACTTAAGTTGGAGATGAGTTTGAAGCTTTAAGCTGGATCAATTGTATTATATTGCCTTTTTTAATATCCGAAAATGGTGAAAAGGTGTACCTAACATGACATTTAGGGAAAAGAGAATGAGCTTCAACAGAGCTTTTCTTAGGGGCAGCCACTGGAAGAAATAATATTTTTCATGTTTGACTCCACTGAATTTAGACCATTCAATAAACTGGCTACAAACTGGAAAAAGAAAAAAGCAAAACAAAATGGCTAGAGTGATAACTCTAACCCTCCTCTCACCCTGCTTTGGCAGTGACCCTCTTCCTTATGAAAATGGCAGGCGAAGGAGAGAGAGGTGAAAGTCAGAGATCTAGACTTGGGAACCCCAGTGGCCTGAGAGGCCCAGGGTGTTCCCAGCATAACCCCATTACCGCGGGGACTCTCAGCTAAACACTGCAGAGGATAAATGCTTCTCCACCACTCCTTATGTTTTCTTCTTTGTGGAATGAGCCCAATGAGAGTAACACGCTTGGCCTTTTGCTGTTCCTTCATTCACTCCCTCCCAAGACAGTTGGGAAAACTTAACCTATGGGTAATTTGGGGAAGAATAAGTGGAAAGCCAGCCGGACTCCTCCCTTATTCTCTCTGAGAGCAGGCTGTCCCAAGGGCTGTGCATTCTATTCTGCCTCTCTATGCCGCAAGGGACGGTCCCACCTGCTCGGTAGGACTGTGTGGCGAAGGAAGGGATTAACATTATCGGGCCCACCCAACCCAACGCAGAGGACAGCAACGGGATTGAGTAGAAAAACTGCATACTAGGCAGGAGGAACAACAGTCTGAGGATCGGGGAGGGAGAGGTGACTACAGAGTGACTCCAGCTCTGTGTGTGATGTTCCAACTTCACCTTGGAACTCATGGAGAGATGCAAAGAAAAAAAAAAAGAAGGTCTGAATAAGCCTTATGGCAGGTGAGGACTGGTAATAGAGCAGATTAGGAGCAAACTCTTGAAGTGATTTAAACCTGGTCCCATCAACTAGGGCAGTGAAGGGAAGATTTGGACTACAATCATCACCGGCTATTTGATGAGTAAATAATACTGATAGGTAAATGATACTCTAGCAGGTGTTTTATGGAACTCAGGGGAGAAGCAATCTAACATCTAATAAGTTTCTAGTCTAATACAATTTATTTAAATATCAATGTTTTTTCCTGCCATGGAAAAAAAACACCCACATTTTCCTCAGAGGGTTCCACTCAAATTCTTTCCAGTTTTACCCCTCCTTCTTGTATTGATTCTGCAGCTTGGTGGTGAAGGTATGAGATTAGATTAGTTTAGAAGAACTAACCAGTGAGATCCAACCTAACCACTCAAATCCTACTGAAGGGCTATAAGAGCCTCAGGCGGCAGGATTTTGAAGGCGTTCATTTCAAATCCATTTTTAAAAAGTAGAGGTGTAGCTACGCTTCACCATCCCAGACTGTTTTTTTCCCCATCAGAGAAAATTCTGAATTCAGCACAATTCTTGTCCTAAGTAAGTGTTTCATGATATTTGTACGAGCGCTTGTTACAACACAGCTAACAAGGGCCAGATTGGTTGTGGTTGAGTTATATTTGCCATTTTGTGGGCTACATCTTCGTAAATCAGCCAGATCATTGCCTTAATTAGGGTCATTTGGGGGTTTGGGGGTGGCGCAATAAGGTCACTTCTTTCACTCCCACGGTTCTTCATTAGTCATTTTTCACTCTGTGTGCCAAAGCTCAGCATGCACCAAGAGGCCAGCTCACATATTTGCTTCGGGAAAAGCAGCAGGCTTCCAAAGGATATGCAATGCTGTCGATGACTCAAGGTGTTGAAAACGATTTTTCTTGAACTCACTGCAGTTCTCCTCTCTCAGAAGGAGAGAGGACTGACCTCAGGATAGACTGGTCTGGACGAAAGAGAAATGGCCTCGGAGGCAGGCAATTCTATACTTAGAGAGCAGCCCTGCCACTTTACTTGCTTTAATGTCAGACAAATTCATTAACCTTTCAAGCCTCAAGTTTCTTATCTGCAAAATGGGACAAGAATATTTTAGGGGCGCCTGGGTGCCTCAGTCAGCTGGGTGTTTGCCTTTTCAGCTCAGGTCATGATCTCAGGGTCCTGGGATGGAGCCCCACGTTGGGCTTCATGCTCAGTGGGGAGTCTGCTTCTCACTCTCCCTCTACCACCCACCTCCGCAATTGTGTGCTTGAGCTCTCTCTCAAATAAATAAATAAAATCTTTTAAAAAAAGAATATTTTAGGGGGTTAATGCTAACATTAATGAGGTTGCATATATGAAAGCCTCATGGATATTCAGTGCTCAGAAATCACTTTGATATCAGAGTAAAATAGCAGAAAATCCAGCATGATTTGCTAAATAAAGCCTCGAGGAAATGAGCACTTCAGAAAAATACATAGTTTTGAAAATGTGTTGTTAATTGAGTAGGGACATTAAGTAGGAAGGAATTGAAGGACATTGTTAACACCATGTCCCACATTGCACCCAGAGCTCCACAGATTAACAAGCACCAGACAGACGTGACTTCTTCCAGTGAGGCTCTCTGCATCCTCTTGGAGGTGTGAGCACTAAATACACATAAACCTGAAACAGGAGGTTAACAACAGAGGCCAACCATCAGCAAAATCATTGCCTGCCATATGATTGATACTCTCTAAATATTTGTCAAGTGTGTAAATAGAGCTTATCTCTATTTGTGTGATTGTGTGGATTGGAAACTTCCAGAATGGAGGAGGAGCAAGTTGGGTACACCCTCTCCCCTGAAAAACAAGTTCCCCGGTGACAATTAGAAGCAACCATCCTCTAAAGTCTCTGAAAATTGTCCTAAGGGGATAATAGCAAATGGAGAAAGATTGTAAATCTTGGTAAGAACGAGTCTATGGTGGTTGAGTCAGAACCTGCTCCTGGACCCTTCCCTACAGCTGTGTCCCCGGCACATGCAGCGGGGCAGACCCCAGCTCCCTCTCCCTCCCTGAGCCCCCAGGGTGGAGTTAGTTTGGCCTGAGAACGCGCAGGCTGCTATTTCTTCTCTTCCCCAGCGCCATGTTGAGAAAGCCCGCATGGCCAAAGGGATTGAGATCCCCTTGCTCATCAGCTCTAAAACAGGCTGGCCGCTCTTCTGCAGGTGCACAGGCTGAGAGCGCTGGAGCCCTCTTGCCCCCTCCCGAGCTGGCTTGTAAGAGGGAACGTCCATTCCAAGAGAGGCAGCCATCTCCTGCCGTGCCCGCGGTGCTCCGGGAAGAGGTCTCTGCCTAAGCTCTGGTGCAGTGGCACGGGGGTTCTCCCCAGGGCAAAGGCAGGCCCCCAGGACCCAAGAGCTCTGCAGCTCTGTCCGAGGGACTGACTGCACTTGGACCTGCTTGGAGGACTCGACCTAAAGCCACTATTGAAGACAACGGAGATCTTTCTTGGTGGAGAGCCATGAAGAGGAGCCTTGCAGCTCTGTTATACAAGAAAAAAGGGCGGAGCAGGAGTTTTGGTGGGATGAATTGGAGAAAGAGATAGTTAAGAAGAGCCCTCCTGGGCTCTCCGTCAATGCTGGACTGGGGGGGGCATGTATGCATGCGCCAAGCTGCACCTGCTTGGAAATATTAGGGTACTAAGTGGGAGCTGTTAATATAGGGCAGGGAATGCGCCAGCACCGGTGCTTAAACACAACCCTCTGACCAAGCACGGACCACGCAGTAAGTGCTGAGCTAGGAGGTGCTGCGGAGAAGCCAGGTATGAAAATAAAATCATCCTCGTCCCTGGTCATCCAGAAAGCTGTGTGGACGCCTGACGCTGCACCTTTGCAAGAGTGACCAGACGGCGAACTTCCACACACAATAATACCTCACTGCTTGTGGGGCAAAAAAAAAAAGAAGTACTCTGAATTGTGATAGAAATCTCCAAGCCACATACGCTTCCATCGTTACAGGGCAGACATCGAACTAGTGTCCTGGTTTCCTATTCCAGTGTTCTGTATCCTATAGTCACTTCTCTGGCAACCCTTTTGGATTGAGCTTTTATTGGGATTTTGTCCTTGGACACTCTCCTTGGGATCTTGCTGGGCTTTACACCCTGTAAGTGTGGGCAGTTCCATCCTTCCCAGGGTCTTAGACAGTGAGGGTAAGCCCAGGTGTTAC
The DNA here is from genome assembly GCA_004023965.1 of Spilogale gracilis. NCBI lineage: Eukaryota > Metazoa > Chordata > Mammalia > Carnivora > Mephitidae > Spilogale > Spilogale gracilis. The sequence goes on along the minus strand of PITA01012662.1, from coordinate 42,402 downwards.
TTCTTGGAATTGGACCCCCATGAGGGGAGCTCCTTCTCCCCTCCAAGTAATGTGTTCCTTCTGGCAAGGGAGAGGGAGCTTGTCTCTGAGGTCCCCTGGGCTGTGATGGTATCGACCATCTCAGTTTGAATTCTGCAATCAACCAGGAATGGGTGGTGGGAAAGGGAACAAGTTATGAGAGAGGCCAAAGCAAAAACAGGACCACTGAAATGCCAAATCTTCTTTGGAATGTCTCTAAAGGTAGTGAGCTGTCAGTGCCAAGCTACTAGGAGCAAAGAATAGAGGAAGCCAGTGTCACAATGGTCTCTGCACTTGCAAGGTTCTGTGAATAAAAACACAGTGCTCAGCTCTGGGAGAAACCCCCAGGTTCCCTCTGGGGCAAGGTGGGGCACCAGCAGGGGATGGACAGGGGTGAGAACTGACAGGTGGACATGGGCCAAGATGGGGGTGCCTTATTTCAGCTGAGAAACAATGAAAAAAATTTTATTTATTTATTTGACAGAGAGATAGAGAAAGCTCAAGTAGGCAGAGTGGCAGGTAGAGGGAGAAGGAGAAGCAGGCTCTCCGCTGAGCAGGGAGCCTGATGTGAGGCTCGAGGACCCTGGGATCATGACCTAAGCTGAAGATAGCTGCTTAACTGACTGAGCCACCCAGGCGCCCGTGAAAAACAATTCTAATATGAAAGGCTATTTTTACTTTTTGGCAAATAACAGAGTAGAATTAGAAGAAGCAAAAAGGGGGTTCCTGGGCAGGCTCCTGGCCTTAGGCAGTTAAGCGACTACCTTCAGCTCAGGTTATGATCCCGGAGTCCTGGGATTGAGCCCTGCATGGGCTCCCTGCTTGGCGGGAAGCCTGCTTGTGTTCCTTCTCTAGCTGTGTTTCTCTCTGTCAAATAAATAAACAAAATATTTAAAAAAAATAAATAAAAGAAGCAAAAAGAAAGTTGGGGGTAGACACACTGAAGTCAACACATCTTGCATCAAGATAGTAAGGAAGTTAAGAAAAACTGGAGCTCATTTATTCAACAAGTATTTTTGAGAACCTGTTGTATGCCAGCCTATATTCTAGGTACCGAGGGTATATCAGTGAGCAAATCAGAGGAAGATCTCTGTCCTCATAAGGTTTACATTCTAGCAAGTTCCGGGTTGATACAGAAAACCCATGGGTACATCTAGAATGTTGGCATGTCCCTGATGGATTTTCATGGTTGTTTGGGCTTCATTACTTCTCAAATCATCCAGTAAATGAATAGTGATGACAATCATGAAGGGTTAATGTACGCTTTCTGTACATTAGCTTCTTTAACCCTCACGGAAAGGTTATTTTTTCTCCTTGAACCCGTCAGTCCCTGTGACCAAATTGCATAGTGTGCTCTGATCAGTCAGGCCTCTGGGTCTGCCTGCCCTCCCCCACCCTCTGCCTCGGTTCCCTCACCTCCTTTGGGTTGAGACAAATGTCATTGGTCCCATCAGAGCCACGTGGACTGAGCAGGATAACTGGAATGGGATGAGGGCTGGCTCACCAAAGGAAGTGACACTAGGCAGACAAGCCTATATCTATTAATCAAGTAATATGGCATTCTAGACATGCAGTGGCTTCAGCATTCAAAGTCCAATACTCAGTAATGATGCAGGACAAAGCAGAGTAGGACTAAATGCCCCATTTTATAAATGAGAAAGCCAAGGCACAGAGAAAGGATATAATTTGCTCAGGTTCACAAACCGAAAAAACACTGAAGACAGGGTTTTGGTCTGACTGCCGAGCCCATGCTTTATTATTGCATTATTCTGATAAAATCATAAAGGCAATTTTAGTTCATGGATTCTAAGAAGCTCATCTTTCCCATTTTAGTATCTGCTGTTGAGATGTGCCATATAATAGATATGAATGTGGAACTTAAGAAACAAAACAAAAGAGAAAAAAAGACCAAAACAAAACTATGGCATTTAAATACAGAGAACAAACTGGTGGTTGCCGGTGCAGAGGTGGGGAGAGGAGGGGGGGAAATATATAAAGGGGAGCAAGAGTACACTTATCTTGATGAGCTCTGAGTAATGAGCTCTAAGATTGTTGAATTATCATATTGCACACCTAAAATCAATGCAAGACCACATGCTTCGAGAAAAATAGGGAAAAGAATAGATTTGGTAAGAACATGTAGGATCAATTTCATTGGTCGCATTTTTTTTTTTCTTCCTCACTGGATATAAAGTAATAGTGTGTCTTGCAAAAGGAGTTGTATTAGGGTTGATAAAGTGCTATATTCTTTCAACAGGTATTGTGAGGCTCCTACTCTGCACCAGGCAGCCACGCTGGGCTCACTGTGGGATGCGATGCACAGGGATACAGAGAATAATAATTACCCACGATGCCAAGTGCAGTGAAAGAGTCATGCCTGGGAGGGTATGGGAATAGAAGAGAGGGGGACTGGCTGGAGGGAGGGGGTAAGGGGAAGCTCCCCAGAGGGATGGAAGATAGGTGGTAGAGGAAGGGGAGGAGTATGGTGGGGACACAAGTGGCGGCATCTCGATGGAGGGTAGAATACGAGACCGGGAGGGGTCCAGGGTGAAGCTTGAGGTGTACGGAAGCATTTCCTGGGATGGTGCCGGATTTGGCAGGACTATGAATGGCAGGCTGTATGCACGGCAAGCAAGAAGGATCTACTGAAAGGGCTGTGAGGAGGCCATAGCCAAAGTTCCATCTGGCAGCTAGGAGTCTGATGGCTTACCTGGAGGCTGGCTTAGGGGCTCGGCAGTTACACAGCAGGGCAACGTCCAGCAAGAGCTTGCATTCTGAAAGTCAGTGTCAGCATGCAAAAGATGGAGATAGGGCTGAAAATCCTTTGGAGAGAAAATTGAAAAGGCTTGTGATTGGATTTGGGGGTGAGGGAGAAGGAGAAGGGTCAAGGATGATTTCCAGTTTCTGGGCATGGAGCCCAGTTTCATCACCCTGAGATCATGACCTGAGCTGAAATCAAGAATCGGATGCTTAACCAACTGAGCCACCCAGGTGCCCCAGGTTACAATCCTCTTTCTATGCTGGGCACTGTTCTCAGATGTTTACAGGTATTAACTCTCATTTACTTCTCAAAATAATATGTGTGCTATGTATTATTGCTACCCCATTGTAAAGATTAGAAAACTGAGGCACAGAAAGGCTAACTCACTTACCTGTTTCCGGAGCCGGGAAGTGATAGAGCTAGGATTTAAAACTAGGTGGTCTGTCTTCAGGACTTTTCTCCATGCCTTTGGTACAGTTTCATCTTGTTTTTTTGTTTTGTTTTGTTTTTGTTTTTAAATAACATTTTCCTTCTTTTAGCCATTGGTAAAAAACAAGCGTTCAGCACACAAAAAGTTAAGTTCCAGTTGTTCAGAAATTTTATCTTTTTGCTTGGCAAGCACATTCACATGGCAAGACTCAAGCTCAGTCCAAATGCCATCTTTGTGACCCTTTCCCCGCCCCATGGCTTTTCTCCCAGAGTTAAACTTACCTTCCTCTGGGCTACCCTGAAATTCTTAAGATGCTACTATGAAAATATTTCCCTCTTTGTGTTGAATTTTCTTTTTTCTTTTTTCAACTTGAACTGTTCTTGAGGGCAAAGATGTGTCAGACCTTTCCATGTCCTCAAATAGCTAACATCATGGGGGCAGACAGTTAAGTTTATCAGGAACGTTTGCGGAAGGATGGAAGGAAGGAAGGAAGGAAGGAAGGAAGGAAGGAAGGAAGGAAGGAAGGAAGGAAGGAAGGAAGGAAGGAAGGGAATTTTCCCTTATTCTACTAACATTTGACACATCAGGGTTTACTGTAGACAGCACTCGTCCTGCTCTTTCTGAGCTGCCATGGTCTCTGCAACCACAATCGCACGAGGTACATCTAACTGTGGGCAGACCTTCTCTTAGGATGTGTGGGCCACAGGTCCTTCCTTCAATTGTGACCCCCTCCCTACCTGTGGTGTCCCAGTGCCTCCAAATCACACGAGTTGCCGGGGAGAAGTGCAGAGGGGCACCCTCCCACCGTGCATGTGGAGGAACAACCCATAATCTTCCCCCAGAGCTGGAGACAACATGGGTGCCCAGTTTGGACTTCATTGCCTGTGCCAATACTGCGAAGCCCCTGGGAATTCCTCTACTCTTCAGTATCTTAACTTCTTTTTGTGTTATGGGACCTAGGAATGCTCAGCACATCCCCTTCCTTGCTGTTTTCTGAAAACCTATTTATATGAATTCTTGCTACGTGTTTCTTAAGGAGCACAATCCCCACTTGGAACCATGGCAGCATATGGTTAGTGTTTCGTGGGAGGGGTGGGGTATCCATTTCTCCGTCATGTGGCGGAAGTACAGCAGCTGTAATATCTCATTACAGGGCTTCACTTTATTTAATAAAAAAAAAAAGAGTATTGCTCTACTTAACAAAATTATCCTCATCCTTCCACCCATTCCCAAAAACCTGATCTGTGGTTTCAGTGCCTCTTGCCATAATAGCTTTAGACGGTTTGCATGTGATATGCGTTAGCCCCAGAAACTGCTTTCAGTTCTGTTGTTTCAGATTGTATTTTCCCTGTGAGCCATTAGTCACCAAATGTTGACAAGCATTTGTAAGGATGCCATCCCCTCTTTGTTTATATGCAAGTGCAGCAACCAAAATGATTTATTTATGCTTTAATTAAAATTTGTGGATAGACCAGTGATTTTTAGCAGTGGCTTTTCTAATTTGTGGGCTCCAGGAAGAAAAAAAATCAATAACCTGATACCATTTATGTTTTTATAGTTACCCCAGGCATTTAGAATGCAGACCTGCCAGTCACCTGCAGTCTTACTCTGAGCAGAGTGTTCCTCACCACATAAATCTTCCCCAGGGGCCGAGAGGACCCATATTTCAGTCACTTCCCTTCTGTGTCAGCCGTAAGTGAGATGTTACATGCCTTCCATTCTCGTGATTTTCATGGCGAGGCACAAGGCTAAAATTCATATTGAAAGTAAATTGATGGACTGTAAGTTTTATAATACCTGACCCAATCAGTAGTGACTGCTTAGAATTTTAATAATTTAAGCCCATTGATTTTGGTTCCTGCCTATCCCTCTGCACATTGAAAATGTACCCCATAGCGTCTTTGAAAACAACATACCCCAAGTGCCGAGCTTTTAGGGGAACCTAATATATTCAGCATTGCAGGTGCATAAATCTCCATGAAATTGCACCAAGTTAACATATTTACTGGTGCACACAATTTAGTAAGTACTTTGTAAAAGTCTAAATAAAGATAGATAAGACAGGTAGATATGGAGAAATAATGAGTAAATGTTCCCATGTATATTAACATGGTGAGTTCATTGCCTTCACAATGCTATCAGACTAACTGGAAAAGAATTAATTAATATTCAAGGTGTTTGGGATGGTTTTAATTGCTGTTTTTCAAAGTCTGGAGAAAAGGAACATTTTCTGCCAAACTCAAATGATCCTTTCTCCAATAGTCAGGGTGGGGGGAGGGGTGTGGACAGTGATGACAAGGAGGATGGGAAGAGAAACGCTTAGCTTCATGCACCATTTTGGCCCCTGAGATAAAGGTCCGAGGAATAAGAAGAAGGCTTGTTCATTCATTCAGAAAAGTCCTCTTAAGAAGGATCCCTTTTGAGTTTCTGCAGCTTCTCTTCTTTGAGGATACATATTTTCTAAGTTCCCTGCATCTGTCCACACTCACATGTCTGACTTTTCCCCTTTGCTCCCGTTCCTCCCTCTTCCCTTAGTATTTGCCCTTCAGCTCTGGGAACATTCACAGCAAGTTTTCAGGACAGCATGTTGGAAACATCTGGCCGTTTCAAGAAGACCCCTCCACCCCTGCCTACCTTAGGAGGACAGTCTGTGTCCTTTCCCTGTGGGCAGATATTGTAGTTCGTGGAGATAATAGCTCATTTCTTGGAAACTATTTAACTCAAATATGTCTATCGAATTCGGTGAAACCTTTCACGAAGTTCATTTTATAAATCCAGGAAGTGTGAAACCGCTGCTCTGGCTGAAATGGTAGTTTTCAAATAGATGATAAAGGAGCACGGTTCCCATCTGGCATGGTCCATGGGCATCTCTCCCGAACTCCTAGAGCTGCTTGGAGCAGAGGTGGGGAAATCACAGAACTACCGCTCTTGCAGTATTGGTCATAGGCTTAATGTAAGTGAACAAGAAGTAAAAAAGCGAACCAAAGAAGTCTCCATGTGGTCTCCCTCCTTCCTCAGCTTGTCTCCCCTCCTCTTGGGACCACCACCCCTGCCTTGTAGTTCAGATACACTGGATGTCTTTCTGTGCCTGCAGTACACATAGTTCTCTCTTACCTCTAGGCCTTTGAACACATTCTTTACTTGGCTTGGAAAACACTATATTCCCTACCCATCTCACCATCAAGCAGCTTACTCCACTAATTCTTAAACTTAGAACTCTCAAATCACGTGAAGCCTTCCTGGTCTTAAAGAACGGAGCTGGGCTCGTCCTCCTATAAATTGGAGTTCTTGCACTGCCAGCACCTGTGGATTTATATTCTTACTTAGTCTCTCTCTGGTCTATGAGCCTGGATGCCAAATTCACAAATGAAATTTAAGCAAAACCAAAGTTGGATTTCTTCCACTAAAAATGTTGATAAAAATCCTACACCCATTTGTGATAACGATGAACAAAAACTTAGCAAATGAATATTAAGAACATCCTCATGCATATAAAATTTTTCTTTTAAAAAATCCCAAACAACCCAAAGGAGGTGTACTTATGGCACAATATTAAAAGTTTCTTCCTGAAAATGAGAATAAAAGACCTGCTATCAATGGCTTTATTCAACATCACACTGGAGGTCCTAGTCGGTGAAATACAACAAAAATATAAGAGTATAAAGCCTGTAAAGGAAGAAAGCTGTCATCACAGACAACCTGATTGCATACGTAGGCAATACATTCTGGACAAGAGCGAGTGTTGGCAGGAGTGTGGAGAGATTGGAAGCCTCACACGTTGCTGGTGGGAATGCAAAATAAGCTAGTTCATAGGAAAACTTATATAGAGATAGGACCTAGCATCATTATACATAAAGTCCCTGATTAGAAACAACCCAGATGTTCATCAACTGATGAATGAATAAAATGTGGTATATCCTTAGAAGGGAATATTATTTGACCATAAAAAAGAATGAATTAATGGTACCTGCCATAGCACAGAGGCACACTGAAAACATTAGGCTAAATAGAAGCCAGATCCAGAAGGCCACCTGTTGTGTGGCTCTTTTTATAGGAAGAAATAGCTAGGATTGGCAAACCCATTCAGACAGGAGGCAAATTAATGGTTATCAGAAGTTGAGCAGAGAGGGAGGAGGGGAGTGAATGTGAAAATGTGTCTGTATTTTTTTGAGGCGATAAAGCTGTTCTACATTTATTTTTATTTTTTATTTTTTTAATTTTAATTTTAATTTTATTCTTTTCAGTGTTCCAAGATCCATTGCCCATGCCCCACACCCAGTGCTCCATGCAATAGTATGGTACCACCAGGCTCTCCCATCCCCCCACCCATCCCTCCAAGTCCCTCAGTTTGTGTTTTTTATTTTTTTTAAGCTGTTGTACATTTAGGTAGAGGTGATGGTTGCTCAGTTCTGTGACTATATGAAAAACCCTTGAATTGTACACTTTAAAAGGGTGAACTTCATATGTGAATTATATCTCAATCAGTCTTTTACTTTAAACATCTCCCAATATGGCTATGCATTTGTCTAGTTCTCCTTTTTTGGGTCAAATTTTGCTTTATTATATATACATTGAAAGTATGTTATTAGGAACAAAAAATTGAATTTTTATGTCTTCCTGACAGAATGACACTTTTATTATTATGAAATATCACTTTTCATCTCCAGCAATACTTCTTACCTTAAAATCTATTTTGCCTGATGGTGGTCTATCTGCCTCCAGTTTATTTTTATTAAGTTTGCATTACATTTCTTTTTCTACACTCTTATGTTCAATCTTCCTCTCTGCTTATAGTTATGTTATATGTCTTATAAGCAGCATATAGTATTTTCTTTATTTACCTAGTCCTTAATTTGAATTTGGTTTGATTTATTCAGTCTTTGTATTTTTTTTTTTTGTTTAAAGATTTTATTTATTTGACAGCGAGAAACACAGCGAGAGAGGGAACACAAACGGGGGGAGTGAGAGAGGGAGAAGCAGGCTTCCCGCCGAGCAGGGAGCCCAATGTGGGACTCGATCCCAGGTCTCCGGGATCATGACCTGAGCCGAAGGCAGTCGCTCAACCAACTGAGCCATTCAGGCGTCCCCAGTCTTTGTATTTTAATGAGAATATTTAGTCCATTTAAGTGTAATGAAACTACTGATTTATTTGGGTTGAAATCTGTAATTGTGCTGTTTGCTTTTTATTTGTTCTACCTTTTCTATGTTGCTTTTTCTCTCCTTTCTTTTCTTCTTTTGGGTTAAAATTTTTTATTGTTTCATTTTCCCTTCTATTATCTCGTTTTTTATACATTCTTTTATTACTTTAATGTTTACCTCAGAGATCCCAATGTGCATACTATATTTTATATATATAAATATAAAGCTATATTTTATAATATAAAATTTGACCTAACTGTGATTATATGATATATTATATATCATTATATAGAATAGAATAGAAAAAACACAAGAACCTTAGAGCATCCTTATACCATTCAATACCTCACAACTTTGTGCCATGTTGCCATGCATTTTATTTTCCTATGTGTTTCAGACCTCACAAGACAGTATTGGTACTTATGCAATCTACATTAATATAAGATTTTTTAGAATTTATCTTTTCTGTTCTTTGCTTCTCGTATCGCTACAACTTGGATGTAATATCATTTTCATTCTGCCTGAAGATCATCTTTAGCATTGTTTTTAGTGTGCATCTGTTGTCTCAAAATGTCCTTATTTTTGCCTTTATTTCTGCAATACATTGGATTCTAGGTTCCCAGTTATAGTATCTATTGTAACATATTTTATTTTAAAAAGCTGAATGTGACTCATTACATTGATTTCACAAACCATTACATTGAAGTGGCATGAAGTCCACCACAAACCATTACGAATCCACAGATTGAAAAATGCTGCTACAGAATGTTCCCTGTGATTGTCCAGCTATTGCAAGCCATCCTGAGAAGTCAGCAGGTCCCATAGTGAAGAATGTCCAACAAGCTTGGTGAAACACGAACCTTTCATACAGAGAAGGTCTTTGGAATCGTCATTCAGTCCTCAGCTTGCCAGACTCCACAGCCTGAGTCTGAGCCAGGCTTGATGAGTTACAGGACAGTTTCTATCCAATAAAGGGGCCAGAAATCAGACTGCAAATGTTGCTACACCATGCCCAGGATTGAAAAGATGCATACCTTAGAAACAATAACTTGTAGAATCATTGGTTAACCTTAGCTCTCAGAACTTGAGTAGAACCAGCTAGAGGCAGGCTGAGGCAACTATAAAATTCTAGAGTTCACTAATACTTCAAATATTTGTTTCTTTATTTCTCTATGCCCAATACTCAACATAAAAAGATAAGCTATTGACCTCCATAACTGACAAAAGTCCCATCAAAGGTATGATTTAAACAGGCCTTGCTCTTGCCTAAGCCCTGGTGGGCAAATACCACCAACTTCACCTCCATACCTCTCCTGTTCTTCCATGGTTCACCAGTAACCCAAGCCACCTTCTGCATTTTCCCATATGTTTTAATTACTCTAATACTCTCAGTCAGGTTTTAGTCAAGGGTTGGAGAGTTTGGTGCCATTTTACCATTCGTCCTATATTCTTTCATTCCATATTAACTGTGTGTCTGGTACCGTTCTAGGTTCTGGGATTCCACCATTGTAGAACTCTGTGGAGTAAGGATGACAAATAACAAGCAAGTGGATCTCCAATCTATGTCATGTAGCGGTAAGACTATAAATAAAGGTAACAGGAGAGAGAAATGGAGTGATGGGAATATCTAAAAGAGTGTGCTCAATGAAGTTCTCTCTTAGGAGGTAAGATCTGAGCAAAATCTCAATGAAGTGAGAAAATGAGCCATGAAAAAACTTGATGGACAAGCACTTCCAGGCAGAGGAACAGCTAGTACAAAAATCCTACAGTTGGAGTTTGCCTGGTCTATTCAGAGAGTAACAAAGAGTCCAGTGTGGCTGAAGCAAAGTGAACAGGAGGGGAACTGCTAGGAAATTAGGTCAGGCAGGTGGTCAGGAGTCTGAGCAGAGTGCCAGGTGTCAATTCATTGACTTTAAGGTGATTTGAGGAGATGGAATATTAATTTAATGATTGTGAGTAAATGTTTATCTTTCTTTCTCTATAACCAACATAACTTCGTTTTTAAGGGCTTCTTACTCACAACTTCACAAGTCTGAACATAAACAAATTTAATTCAAATTATAGACCTAGTAACAGCATAGGTGTTAAGGTCAAATTGGCTTAACTTTTAGACCCGTCTGTGAAATGAGGATATGTAGCTCTGTCCCATCTGGTGGTTGTGAGAATTAACGGACGTAATGCTTAAGGCAAAAGCATTCAGCACAGCGCCTAGCACACAGAAGGCACCCAAAGGTTAGTTTTTTTGTCATTAGAGCACAAGCTAGGGGAGATGTGGGAGATGAGGCCTCCAGGGATTAGCTGAATAGATTAAATTTTATCTTGATGAGGAGACCCCTTTGGGAGAGAATGGGATTACTGAAGAGAGGAGGGATTTGGGAGGGTGGCAGCAGTAGTGGGAAGGTTATGGGAGGGGCAGGAGAGAGTGGTATGGATGAGAAGGTTACTGCAGGATGCTAGATGAGAAAGAGGGAGAGGTGGAGTTGGTGGGGAATGGATTGAAGAGATGCTTGCAGTTCCCCAAGTTTTTCATGCATTGGTGCCACTGAGAGAGCTTCTTCCTCCATCTAGAATGCTCTTCTCCTTCTGCCCTGTTCTGCCTTCCTCTTTCTCTTTACCTTGAGACTCTTCAGCTCAGGGCAGCTCTTGCTTGCTCTCCAGCTTGTTCTAGATGCCCTTCTCTCCCATCATAGCTCCTGGAAAGACACTTTCCTTGTATTTCTCTCCACCTCCCTTCCTGGGAGGATGGCATGGATTCTGGATTCTGACCCCCCCACCCCCCCACTCCCGCTCCTTACCCTTAGCACCTTTAGGGATGTTCAATAAACTTTTGTTGTTCACACTCACTCTGGCATTGCCATTTCAAAACCAAAGTTAGTTAAGCCCCAGGAATTCTTCTGTTTTCACTAAGACCCATTCATTCCTTGTAATTACAAGGTCCCAGGTTTTAAGACCAACCCACATTCTTTTAATTTTAGAACAGCATGTGCCCCATAACAAGAGTATGTCCTACAGCTCAGTCTTCTTGTTCAAGGATTAAGGTTTCTAAGGAGAAGCTGGCTTTGGCGCCCAGTAACCAGGTTACTGTTGTTTGGCCTTCATCTTTGAAAACTTGTAATTTATTGCTTCTGATATCCATTGTGTTCCATCATCAGATGCACAGATAACAGAGGCAGAACTGCGATAAAGAATGGCCAGCAGAACCATGCTAATAATTAAATCAGCTTCTTAAGGAGCCCAGTGGGCCCATTTGCTCTGGGTGCCTATTGTGCATAAATATACTTTAACAAATTACCAAATAGGAGCTCCTTTCAGGTTGCTCCAAGAAGACAATTACTTACAGCCAAGCCAGTGAGTAGGGAGGAGACAGTACATCAAACCTGCAACAAAGAAAAATGGGAAGGCCAGCAAAGAGGGGCTCTGTCAGCAGGGCTGGTGCGGCTGTTTCCTTTCACTAGAGATATGTGGCTCTCTCCTCGAGTTCCAGCATTCTGAGAGCAAGATGGGCTGGAGAAACATCTGAAAGAGGGTTCTCATGTGGAGAAGATAGTAGACACAGTATGCATAGGCTTTGGAAGTAATATGGACTCCATCTTAATACCATTACTACTACTGGGGCACCTGGGTGGCTCAGTCAGTTGAGCATCTGACTCTTGATTTCAGCTCAGGTCTTGATCTCACCGTTGTGGGATTGAGCCCTGCATAGGGCTCCATGTTGAGCATGGAGTCTGTTTGAGATTCTATGCCTCTTCAGCTGCCTCTGCCCCTGCTCTCTCTCTCTCAAGCAAATAATTTTAAAATACCATTTTTACTACTAATGTTAACATCAACCAACAAACACTTCTGTAGAGTTACTGTTTGCCAGTCACTGTTCTAAAGATTTTATGTAGCTTACCTCACGTAATTCTCACAGCAATTCTGTGAGATAGGTATGATGATTGTCCTCATTTTACAGAGGAAGAAACTGAGGCATAGAGAGATTAAGTAACAATGAAGGTGGGAATCAGACCCAGGTGGCCTGGCTACGATGTCAATTACTCTGTTCATCAGCTATTCACCTTGGACAGTTCATTTAAGGTTTTTGAATTAAAGTTACCTCCATTGTAAAATGGGGATATGGGAGGATTGCTTTGAGGACTCAAATAGTAGTTAGGCAATAAAATAATTAGAAAATAGTGTAGTGAAAAGAATCCTGAACTAAAATATATCATAATCATTTTTAATTTTTTATTTATTTTTATGACAATTTTTAAAAATTGAAGTATAGTTGACATATATTATACTAGTTTCAAATGTACAACATAGCATCTGACAATTCTATATGTTACATGATGCTTACAACCATAAGTGTAGAGTGTAGTTGCCATGTGTCACCATACAAAATTATTGCAATGTTATTGACTATATTCCCTATGCTGTACCTTTTATCTCTATTACTATTTATTTTATAACTGGAAGTTTGTACTTCTTAATCCCCTTCACTTATTTCACCCATCCTCCCAACCACCTCCTCTCTGGCAACCACTGGTTTGTTCTTTATATTTATGAATCTGTTTTGTTAATGTTGTTTGTTTTTGTCCATTCATCTCACAACAGTTTTTGATGTAAGCAACAGAAACTTATGGACTCACCTAGGCAAAAATGGAATTTATTGAAGGGATATAAGATATCTTAAGTTGAGCTCCCAGAAAACCATCTCTTGGATGGAGAGATTTCTGCAGGACATTCACTGGAGAGTGCTCTTGGCAAAAAAAAAAACCCACCAGAGAGTGAATGAGGCAGGACTGGGCAGATGGAGAAGTTGAACTTGATCCCACAGGGATGAGCTTTCAGAGTTGTCCCAAGGGAGGCCATGCCAGGGAGAGTGCATAACCTTGTGTGAGACAGTACCCATTAGCAAAGGGCAATTTTTGGATGAGACTTATCTGTGACCATCAGTAAGAAACACTCCTAGTTGCTGAGGGAATGAGTACCTCATTCATTCTGGACAGTGCACCAAAGTATCCATGACAGGAGCTAATGTATAGAATTGAAGTAAAGCTAAGCAGCCAGACTTGAGAAGGGGAGTGGCTCAGCCACACTGGGGAAGTAAGGTGCTGGAATACATGAAGAATCTTTCTAGACTCGTAATTTCATCCCTTGGGTCCTTTCACTTGATGTTCAAATTCCAGGCGGACAGCACCTGGGTGGGGCTACTACTGTCTGTCTACCTACTGATCAGGATGGGTGGAGTCTTTGATGAAAAGTTCTACCAAGAGTGGATTCAGAGTAAATTTAATGGAATTAATATAAGAGGAGGAAATAGATGGTGGGGGTGGGGGCAAACAACAGGTATCCATGATACCTCAAAATCAGGAGACTTGGAGAAAATTCCTGATAGAGTTAGGGTTAGATAGTTGGCAAAACAAACAAACAAACAAACCATTATTTCCATACTTATATTCTGACCCCTAGAAATGTGACTTGAGAGCTCCTCCCTTCAAGAGATGGAGACAATTCCCAACTTCCTGAACCCATGCTGGCTTTGTCACTTGCTTTGACCAAGAAATAGGATGCAGTGATGTACCAATTCTGATACTAGACCTAAGAGTTCTTGAGCACTTCTGTTCTCTCATGGAATCCTGCTCAGCTGCCCTGTAAATAAGCTTGGACTAGTCTGCTGGAGAATGACAGACCATGTGGAGCAGGGATGTGCCATCTTCCCTGAGGCTATCATGGGCCAGCCAACTCCTAGTAGACTCTGCCTCTAACTGCACATGTATGAATGAACCTAGGCAAGAGCCCATGAGCCCAGTCCTCAAATCTTGGTCCACAGAAACAGTGAGATAAATATGTGTTCACTGCCACTAAGTTTTGGGAGTGGTTGTTACTTGGCAAATGTTAACTGATACATACTACTAATATACTGTGTGACATAAAACAAGGGACACACCCTCTCTGGGGTTCCCTACCCGAGGAACGAAAGGACTGTGCACATGAAGATCCTCCCTGATCATATAGTTTAGGAATCTGAGGAGCATCAGAAGTGGGCCTAGACTACCAGAAAGCAGAGCATAGAGCTCCCGCTTATCTCTGAGCTGAGATCTCTTTAGGATCTCTGATGAGTCATGAACTACCATCAGATGGGGATAGAAAATGATGGTGGTACTTATGGGACTCTTTTTGATGATCAGTGAAACATAGGCTAAAGACCACACCACAGTCCATAAAAGGCAAGGACACACAACTATGCCTCTCTTCCCCATGGTTGTGATAACCTTTGTACCATTCCATTGCCTTGGATGGGGATTATGAATGCTTTCTTCCATCCCGGGTTTTGTCATTCACATCAGTACCTCCTTTCTTGTACATCTGCTCTTCCTTAACTGAAGGCAAGGGCGCAATGTTGGGGAGGCAGTTAATCTCAGATTCCTCACCACATCCAAATACAAACCAGCCGTTATTTTTCAAATGAGGCCTGTGGCCCAGAATGAGCTGGTATGTGCATGCATGTGGTCTCTTAGTTAGCTAATTAGTTGGCTTTTTCCGTTTTCCAAGTCTTAGTAATAATTTTTTAGTTCTTGCAACATTTATTGGAAGCATGTTATGCACCATGCATTGTATCAGCTGTTTTCATGCACATTTCCTTATGATTATCCCCATTTTCCAAATGAGGAGAAAGAGGCTCAGAGGAAGTATGTTACTTTCCCAAGGCCATGGAGCAAATAAGTGGCAGCTGGAACTAACATCGAGGTTTTTGAAGTCTAATTTAAGTATTCCTTGCCCTGGAATGTTGTGAGCAACCAACCAAACGAGGGACTTCTGCCTGGTCTTGGGATCACTCCTGTAGAAAGATGGGGGTTTTGGGTCCACCAAGTAGAAGCAATGGATATCTAAATGGAAAGAGAGCTTATCACCAGTATCTGAGATACTGACATTGTTATAGAATGGAACCATAGCTTGTATAATATAGTTGATTTCATGTGGAAAATAAAGCTTTGTATTTTATCAGGTCCCAAAAGTTACTTATCCTGTTATACTCATACGATTCAGTCTTGAAGAGACACAGATTTCCTGTTGCTGAATTCATATGAATTCAGGGCTAATGTTTAGGTGGCAGGTACCAGAATAGGTGTATTCATTGTCAAAGGCAGCAATAATTCCAGAGTTGGCAAAACGTATTTGCCCTAAGTCTTTCATAATACTCACATACCTCCTCCCTAACTCAGCAATCCTACATCCCCACCTGGGACCCTACACGCCCTCCCATGATCCAGCAACTCAAAGGTTAACAACCAGCCCAGTAGGCCTCTGGTACCTGGCTCCCCACTGCTGGGAGATACTCTCTGTTGGCCCTCAACTCTGAATGATAATATTTCCCTAACATTATCTTCTCTGCTTAATACAACTGGGCACTTTTGAAAGAGCTCTGATGGGGCTAGACTTGAGGATGGGCTGGGGGTGGCAATGATGGGTGCACCTGGAGTTCTGTGTTCTGGAACTTTTCCCATCTTTTCCCATGATTCTCAAAATCTGTCTGTCTCATGTCTTACCCATTTAGGTCTCATGGTCTGCTTTCTGCAGGGATAGGACCCATCCCCTGCAGAACACTAATCTTCTGAATAAAAAGGGTCTGTAGTCATGGTAGTTGGTGAATGCTGCGAGCCATACCCTCATTTGAGAGCTTCACATATTTACATAGCAAAAGCTCTGAAAAGACATTTTATGAAGAAATCTACTTTGTTGAATCCAACATTTCCTAACCATGGAACCCAATCTGCTTCTCCTCCATTATGCCCATTGAATTTCTGCTTTCTCACAGGAGAGACCAGGGATGTATAAAAGCCTGGAGGGGGGCTAATGAGAGAGCAAGGAGAGGGATGGGAATATGGAACACACTGCTGACTTTGTATTTGGTGGATCAGAAAGGGATAGGAGGTGAGGTAGGGAGGGTGAGGGTGGGAGAGTAAAGTGTGCAGGGGAGCATGGCCCTGGCCTTTCTGCACTATGGCCCCCACCCCAGTCTGAATCCTAGAGCAGCTCAGAGAAAGAGGGCCAGCCAGCAGCTGCACTTTTCCCAGAAAATCTGGAAGGCCTCCAGGCAGATTCCACTCTGCTGGTTGAGAGTTGGGTTCATGTTCCAGCTCAGTAATTTTCCAGCTGTGAAACTTTGAGCATATTATTTAAATTCCTTGGACCTCTCTTTCTTTAGTTCTAAAGGTTAAATTAGAGAAATACATGTAAATGACCTCAAACTTGAACATGCATGGCAGTCAACTGGAGGACTTGTTAAAACACAGATTGCTGGGCCCCATACCCAGGGTTTGATTACGTGGGCCTGGAGTAGGCTGATGAATTTACACTTGGGACTAGTTTCTGGGTCCAACTGCTGCTGCTAGTGGGGACCACACTTTGAGCGGCATGGCTAGAGGCCGAAGTGCTTTGTAATTTGTAAAGTCTATGTCTTAATTAATGTAGATTAATTCATCCATTCTGTGTTAAAATAATGTTGTGTTCATGGGATAAGGTTTATCTCTTACTACCTCTGTGCTTTGGGAAGGAAATACTTTTATTTCTCTGCCAGAGGAGCAATTCCCATGGTAGAAGTTTTAGGAAAGCATCTGGGCACCCGGTGGCCTCTGCGACACTTCATGGGCAGGCATCTGCTCTGGCCGTGGAAGGTCAGTCCCCCAGACATTCCCCTGATGGGACAGAGGTCATCTGTCATCTCCAGAGAGCAGACACTGACTGTCATACCCTGTTGATGACTGTATTCTGTGGAACTCTGGTCCCTCAAGATGTTCTAGGAGAAAACTTTTCTGTGATTATATCACCTCAGGCATGTTCTATTTCTTCTTTGCTTCACAAGATTCATTAATGCATAAAGGTTCTATGAAGCCTTGCAGGAAAGAGACCTAGTCAACTTTCCTCTGGCGGTATAGTTGTTAGTAGTACAGAGCCTGGACCTGGGCAGTCAAATATGGTTGCCACTAGCCACATGTAGGTATTTCAATTTAAATAAGTATACATAAAAAATTCAGTTTCCAAGTCCCACTAGCCACATTTCAAGTATTCAATGGCCATATGGGGCTAGTGTCTACCATTTGGACAGCACAGATGGAGCACGTTTCCTTCACTGCAGAAAGATCTATTGGACCCAGATGCAGGACTTCAAAACCCAGCTCCACCACTTACCACCTGCATGAACTTGGATGAGTTCCTTAAATCCTTGGGACCTTAGTTTCTCAACTATAAAATGGGCTTAGTAAATGATACAAACCTCAAAGTGTCATTGGGAGAAGTAAAATCTTATATAGCTAAAGCACTTAGATTAGTGTCTGACACAAAGCAAGCCCTCCATAAATGGTGCCCATTATCATAATTTATGTAACTTACGGTTCTTTTTCTTTTTTTTTAGAAGACTTTATTTATTTATTTGACAGAGAGAAACACAGCCAGAGAGGGAACACAAGCAGGGGGAGAGAGAGGGGGAGAAGCAGGCCTCCCACCGAGCAGGGAGCCCGATGTGGGGCTCGATCCCCGGTCTCCGGGATCACGACCTGAGCCGAAGGCAGTGGCTTAACCAACTGAGCCACCCAGGCGCCCCGTAACTTACGGTACTTAAACCAACTTTAGAATCCTTTATCTTTGTAATACTATTCATTTCATGCAACTAGTGTTCTATCGGAACACAGTCTGGAAAACACTGTCCTAAATTTTAAAGCAGGTTTCAAGAAGGCAGGGAGGTTCTTTACACTGTGGTTCTAAATATAGTCAAAAAAGTCCCAAGGAAGAAGAACATGGCTACCTAAGAGATAGCTGAAACTCTTAAGACTGCAAGAAACATAGCCCACTGAAACTTTCAAATAAAAAAGGAAATTTTTGGAAGGATTCATTGGTTTCTTGTGGAGTCCAAAAGAAGTTGAACACCTATGCCTCAGGCAGGAGAAGAATAGTGGTAACTCCAGGGTTGTAGCAGCAGGAACTGGATGCCTTTTGTTCTAGAGTTCTTCCAGTGGCAATTCTCAGCCCAATTCATGATTTTTTCTTTCAGGTATATTTTCTATAAAGAGAATTTTACAGGGCTAGCTTAGGTCAGTCTCCAAATGTAGTCTAATCAACTATGGCTCAGGATTAGCCACATGACAGAAATGTGATTCCTTGTATGTGATGGGGAGCAGGGATGTTTCCAGAGAAAGGGTGTCATTAAGCAACTCAGAGGAGTGACTTGCCCAAGACTCCCCCAGCAATCTCTGATAGTAAAAGCCTTCATTCTTAATTGCTGGGCAATACTCCCTGGACTAGAAGATTCACATCTGGGTTTCACCTTGACTTTCAAGCAGCATAATCCACAAACAACAGGCCTCTTGAATTGCTTGGCAAAGTGCTCATCCATCTTTGATATATCAACCAAGGCCATGGAGATCAGACAGAGTATAAGCAGATTGGAGGGATGATAATAACCCTATGCAGTGTTTGATGATTTATAGACTTTTAAAGTATGACATGTACATTGCTTCACTAGAGTCTCACACCAACTCTGAAGTAAAGTAAGAGGGCAATTTGGTCTCCCATTCCACAGATGGACAATTGAGGCACAGAAAGGATAAGTTTGTTGGTAAAGAAACTCAAGTTTTTAACACACCTCAGCTCTCACATACTTCTAACTCTCAAAGGATGTTTTTCCCATGAGTATCTCAAGTGATCCTGTGTTGTAGGCACAATGGAGATTATTATTTCACTTTTTCTGATGTGACAGCATTTTGAAGCAGGAAGAGAAAAAATGGCCTAATTTTCTTGTTTCACTGGTGAGAAAATCAAAGGTCAGAGAGAAGGGGCTTGCCCTGAATCACAATTAATGTATACCTGTTCATTCACTGGGAGAGAAAGTCTGTTTGAAGATGTGTGTTTAAAGCTGTAATGGGTAGGAGGGTAATTTCGCCTGACAAATATTTATTGAAGATTTGCTTTGTGCCAGGCATAGCAGATACAGTACCTCTCTACCTCTCATCTTCCATTATACCCCTTTACTCACTCTGTTATCCTCTGCTATGCCTCCACAGCCCGATGCAAACACACAGTGGGGTGTTTGCTCAGGTTCTTCTTTCTCTCTGGAAGGCTTTTCCCAGATATTTGCTTGGTGCCCTTTCTCACCTTCTACGGCTCTGCTCAGATTGGACCTTCTCAGTGAGACCTCCCTGATCACCTTGTTTATTATCGTAACCTGGACACCTTCCCCCTATCTCTCTTGAGCCCCTCACCTCACCTTGAGCAACTGAGTCCTTCATGCTAAATATGTCCTGTGCTTTGTTATGCTGAAAAAGTCTGTCTTTTCTTAATCTTCACTTGAATTTCTACTTTCTGTTGTTGTACCTTCAATAATAACCAGGTGTGGAGAAAGGGGTGAACATGTGCTGGGCCCCAAGAAAGGGGTAGGGGTAGAAAAGCAAAAAGCATATCCTGCCTCATCTTCCGCTCCTTTAAGCTATAAGAAACCTGGCATATTGGGAAGGGTTCCATGTGGCCAGAACATGGAGGACAGAGGACAAAAGGGGAAGAGATGGACTTGGAGGGGGAGATCATGAAGGGCCTTACAAACCATGCCAGGAAACTCGCACTCAGCTCAGGTAAGACTGGGTGTCACAGGACAGTGCTAACTGCACAAGGGCATGATTAGATCTACATTTTATTTTTTTATTTTTTTATTTTTAAAGTATTTTATTTATTTATTTGACAGAGAGAGAGATCACAAGTAGGCAGAAAGGCAGGCAGAGAGAGAGGAGGAAGTGGGCTCCCTGCTGAGCAGAGAGCCTGATGCGGACCTCGATCCCAGGACCCTGAGATCATGACCTGAGCCGAAAGCAGAGGCTTTAACCCACTGAGCAACCCAGGCACCCAGATCTACATTCTAGAAGGAACATCTTTTGGATGTTATGGAGAATAGATTTAGAGCTACAGGGAAATCTGCAAACTCTGGACTCAGGGAGGCTCATTAGGAGGAAGCTCGATAAGACATGATGGTGGGTTCCAGCGGAGTCGGAGAGAAATGGACACTTTTAAGAGCTATGCAAGAGATAAAATAGGTGGGACTTGGGGCTGATTGGATATTGAGGGTACATGAGAGGATGAGAGGAAGATTGGAGGGGGTGTTGTTATTTTTGTTATTTTTTTTAATAAATAGAAACTATACCACTTCATTTTTTATAACAAATAATAAATTGAAAACAGTAGCTCAAGAAGGTCACAGAAAACTTTTCCATCCACAGAAAAACAGGAAGCATAAACACCTTCATGACCAAAATCTTTGGTTAATTTTTTTCTTTTGATTTCTGTTCTGAGCTATGGCCATCTCACCCTGAATGTGCCCGATCTCATCTGATTTCTGTTCTATACCCCATATCAGCATGCTGTTTCCAGAATAGAACTCTACCTTCAGATTTTACACTAGCTGGAAGGCTGGTCCATCAGATGAGTCAGGAGAGGATTATGAGCTCAATTCTAGGGGGGGACATTCAGTGGAAAGATCCAGAAAGCAACTGGGTGTATAAGGCTTGATGTCCCAATGGATTGACTTCTCCACACTTTGTCATGGACCGGGGATGGTGGAAGAGTCAGAGAGGTTACAATGGTTCTCACATGAGGAATAACGCCTCCTTCTGCTACCGGGGCACACTTCACAAGATCTGGAAGCATTTTGTGTGGGGAGGGTCCAGCGGTGCTAGTGGTTAGGAATGCCACTAAATACGGTGCACAGAACAGTTTTCCACAGTAAAGAATTACCTGGCCCAAAATGTCAGCGGTGCTGAGGTTGAGAAATCCTGGATTAAAAGTAGCGAGAGCATCAGGAGATAGATATGTAGCTGGTGCAAAGAGCACAAGCTGGAGTCTGAGAGTCAAGGTTTGAACTCTGGCCCATACTACTTACCACATAGTCACCACATAACCATTGGAGTATTGTTTACAGTTATGGAGCCTCAGTTTCCTCATTTGTGTAAAGGAGCTGCTAATATCACACAGGTAGAGAGGGGACACCATGCCTGACTCATAGAGAGCACTTACTTCATAATAACTGTACTCGTTGGGGGCACACCCAGAATCCATTTATTCGGTAAAGAGTAACTTCAGGTCAGTTACGTGCTGAACACTGTGCCAAGCACAGGGATACAATGGTGAATGACGAATAGTTCTGGTCTTCACGGTTTCCACACCAAACATCACACATGCACACGCATGCATGCACTCACGCATGCGTGCGCATAAACCATCCCCACCTCTAGCAGAAAACAGAATAGCTCTTGCTTAGCTCCTCCTCCTGGACCCGTTTGACAAATGGCCTCATCCCAAAGCAGGTCCTTGTCCCTCTCCATCAGCTGAGTGTTTCTCTTCAGGAAAGAGAGAGCGATGTTGCTATTTCGACCACAGACAGCCTAGAGAAGGAAGAAAGAATTTCTTTCCCTGAGAACTTCAAGGCCCTTTCCTTCCTGTGCCCCACCTTTGTCCCATATTTGGAGTCCCCATGAGCGTGACAAACTGGCACTTATCTTCTTTCCTGTTGGTTTGGGGGAGTTTGCTGAATTTTTGAGCCTTTGGCTGTGAAACTGGAAGGGGAAAGGAGCCTCAGACTTCACCATCTTGTGGGGATAAGTGAGGGCCTCCTTGAAGATGGGGCTTGCCTTTCTACATCTGATTGCTTAGCCATGGGGCTCAGAAACCTTTGAAAAAAATCTCAGCACTCACTGTAGCCTTTAGTGGGATGTTGAGTACCTACCAGCTGGGTGACACTGGGAAAATAACCTCATTCTCTGTGGCCTAGTCTAAAAAAATGGTAATAGCTGCCTTATAGGGTTGTCATGAGATTTAGTGGCAAATGGTGCAGTGTCTAGAACATGGAATGTGCTCATTTATTAATTCAACAAATATTCATTGAGTTTCTTCTCTGTATCAGGCACTGTTCTAGGCAATGGCAATCACCAGTGTGTAAACTGGACTAAAATCTCTCCCTTCATGGAATTTATGTTTTATTGCTTAAGAATTGTGGCCTTTTGTTATCTGATAGGCATTATACCCCAACTTGATCTCATCATCTATTGACACACACATATGATGTGTCTATATGTGGACTGCCATTTATCTCCTCTGATTCTTACTCTTCCCTTTTATTTAGATCAAGAAATTGAGATTTAGAGGAACAAAATAAACCATTCAGATTCACAGAACCAGAAACCGGGGAAGCGAGAACTGAGGTCCAGGTCTGTCTGCTTCTCAGAAGTGCCCTCGCAGCTCTGCTGAAGTCAGGTACAGTCAGACCCCTCCAACCAGGGCAGCGATGCTCTGGTCGTGACTAGTCCTTTCCTTTTCCATTTCAGCCGCTCTTGTGGCACAATCTTTCTTTAAAAGGAGTATTAGAGACACTGACTTCAGTGAGCCCTACAGAGCCCCACCGTGGGGGCCATAATTAATAGAGATGCCAACTGCCAACTAACCAGAAAAACTCTAGCATCGTAAATCTGTCCCCTGGCTTCTCACAAGAACTGATGGATGAGGAATCTAGCTTAAATATTTAACAATCAATAATTCAAATACCTATCCAACCATTTGCAAGTTGGCATGTTTATAAATATAAAGGCTACACTTTCTTGCATTTTACATGAAACTTGCTGAGAGTTGAATGGAAGGAGTAGAAACCACCCCCGACTTTATGGGAAAGAATCTGGGGGAGGAGACGGAACTATCCTCCAGTCTTGGCTTGACTCAAATCTACAAACCGTCCAGCTCTAATCTCATACCATTGTTCACACCCTCAGGTTGCTGGTGAGCAAATCAACCACAAATAATGTGTTGGAAGGCCCAGTTGTGCAGCTCAAGTAAGATGCTAGAGACTGATTTCCTTTCCATCAGCGGCTCTTGGGATGAAACCTAACGCACAGCCGACAGAACCATGAATTATTCACTTTGAACTTCCATGATCTCTCTGTCACTAGAATGGGTTGTCTCTCAGGCTGTAATTCAACCTCCTTCCTCCTTCCCCACTTCCCCACAGATGGCCAGGAATGAGGCCCAACTCTGGGAAGACATTTTGGCCCGGTGGGTGGGGGCAGTGAGTTGTGTGTGTCTGCAGGCTGGATAGGAGTGTTACTGGTTGGATTTAACTCTTTTGAATGAATAAAGTCTAAGTCAGCATTGACAGCCGTGATTTATTGGCACTTCACAATTATTGAATTTAGATGCTCTATCCACTTGCTGATTTATTAAACTGCTCTCCCCTCCAAGGGAGAATCAAAGTGAACTCCTTTGGCCCTAATGGATAGACACTTTGGAGGCACTTAGGGAAGCCATTGTTGATAAGACTTACTACCTCAAAGAGTACTGTGTCTCATGGTGTTTCTGCATGGAAACAGCCTCCATTATTCCCTTCTTATTTCTTCACAGTCAATAACTCACCCTTTCCAGAGAAGGGTGGGACAATTGGCAAAGGCCTCTGACACCATCAGGATTGAAGTGTCAGGCCTGAACCATGAGCTCCCCCACATTTGCCTCTCTTTACCCACACGTTCCAGTTGTGTCTCCTCCCTGCTGTGTAGCCCGAGATCCCCCAGGTCAAAGAAAGATTTTAAAGCCCAGCTGCTTCTTATACTCCCCTGTTCACAGGTTCTACCTTCCCTTGGCTGTCCCTAGAAATCATTGCAGCCAAGACCTTGACCCTTAGCCCCTTCTCAAAAAACTGCCCACTCTGACACTCACCAGCAGGGGTAGAGAGGAGGGAGGGGACAGGAAGTGAATCCAGGCCTGATATGCTCCCTCCCTTCCTCAGTGGGAAGGACTCTGACTTCCCTTTGCCACCAGTAATTGATGATTCCTAGTGGTTGATAGCCTGTAAATGAAATGAATCTAGGCAGCAGAATTTCTGGTGTGGAATTTTGGCTCTGCTCTGGGGAAAACAAAACTAGCTGGTAGGGGGGACAAAAAGGACAGAACAACGAAAGCCAAATCTTCCTTGAGGAGACACAAGTTATGGGTCTGTCTTGGATTTAGATTTCAAGGCCTATAGAGGAATGTGTGAGTTGTAGGTCAGCAATGTTTGAAAGAAGACTAAGGAAAAGCCAAGCTGGTTGTAGCCAATGATGAATGCCATTGGCTTGTCATGTCAGAAGGTATGATATGTAGAATTTCTGGAGACTTATATAAAAGAACAATAATAGTAACTAACATGCGAACTGCTTGTGACAATTTCAAAGCCTATTCCCAATTGTTTTTCTTGAGTGGAGGCAGTACTGATCAGAAAAAAGAGTCTGGAAAAAGACTCTGCTATGGGAGGAGGGAAAGACATAAAATTTACTGTTTAGAAGCAAAGTACGCTATTAATACATTTAAGAGAAAGTGGGACTAGTCACTAAGACCTTATGGAGAACATCTGGGGTGCTGCGGACCTGTGGTTTCTCTCACTGACAGGAAGAAGTCAGTATGGATCATAAATCTTATAGATGCACATCCAAGTTTTCAGTCTGTTTTTCTATCTGTCGGAGCTGCTGCCTAAAAGGAGCCGCAGGCAGAAATTCCTTCTCACCTATGTACCTTGGCTTGGGTTGAGAGCGATTGTAATGGCTGCCTTTTAATTCTTGCCCAGGAAACCCGAGCCTGCTTGGAGCAGAGTGATTGAAGCATGACAAGGAGCCAAACTTTTCCTGTGAGGCTCATGATCATTCCGGGAAGTAAATATTATTGGTTCTATCTCTAAAATAAGCAAACAGAGGCAAAGAAGGGCTGAGTTTCCTTCTCAAAGTCACACATACATATCATTTCTTAGAGCAGAGATTTTAGTCTACGTACTTCAATCTCCCCCCATCTTCTTCTCTTGTGTTCTACAAAGAAGAGAGGAGCTAGGGGGATAGGAGGCCAAGTAGGTGGGACCCAGGGCTCCTGCCTCTATTTTAAAGAGAACATTTTCCTCTCTTTCACACGATGGTTCATGTACAATCTTTGACAAAAGACCTTGAGCCCTTGAAAGGCATTGAAGACCATAACAACAGACAAGCCAATTTCCCTTTCATTGACAACTGGCTATGAAGACGACATGAAAAATCTGAACATTATCTGAAGACCTGGTTCTTATATATTAGCCATTTTCCACATAAATAACACCTTTCACTAACTCAATACTGACATAAACTGGAACATCTGGCTCAAATAGACTACCGAATTTTGTGCATGGTAAGGTTTCAGAAATATTGATTAAACTTGTTAAAAGTCTCAAATACATTGGCAAATGTGGTTCTTTTTTTTTTTTTCCTTTTTTAAGA
This sequence comes from Spilogale gracilis, assembly GCA_004023965.1. Classification (NCBI taxonomy): domain Eukaryota; kingdom Metazoa; phylum Chordata; class Mammalia; order Carnivora; family Mephitidae; genus Spilogale; species Spilogale gracilis. The sequence continues at coordinate 16,781 of PITA01012662.1, read as the reverse complement.
TTTTGGGGTGCCTGGATGGCTCAGTCGCTGGGCATCTGCCTTCGGCTTAGGTCGTGATCCTGGAGTCCTGGAATCAAGCCCTACATCGGGCTCCTTCTCTCACTCCCCTGGTTGTGTTCCCTCTCTTGCTGTCTCTCTCTCTGTCATATAAATAAATAACATCTTAAAAAAGAATTTTTTTTTTTTAAGATTTCATTCATTTACTTGACAGAGAGAAACACAGCAAGAGGGGGAGTGGGAGAAGCAGGCTCCCCACCAAGCAGGGATCCCAGTGCAGGGCTCGATCCCAGGACCCTGGGATCATGACCTGAGCCAAAGGCAGATGTTTAACGACTGAGTCACCCAGGCACCTCACAAATGTGGTTCTTAAGTGAAGGTCTGCCTGCCTGTGTCGGGGTCAGCAAAGGCTAGCCAGCTGCTCACCTGGAATTCAATAGGAGGCACAAAAGGGCCAGATTTAGATTGCTACTTCTCTAAGGACAGAAACTTTCCAGCACTTTGGCAATTATTATTGAGAAACCACCCAGGGAGAAGGTAGTTTTAAACACAATTAGGATTCTATTATAAGGAGAAATCAGAAACTGCCCATTTAACGCTAATGTTTGATCTCCTGTGAAAGGGAGAAGGGAGAAGCTATTACAAATTTGCTAATACCATCAAAACTTATAAAGTGATAAAATGAGGCTACATGAAGAAAAGGCAGTCATCCCAAGCATGAAGCATGCTAATAGCTGTGTCTATATATGAGAGCAGAGAATTATTGTGAAAAGCAGTGAGGAGATCTGGCTGTTTTATGGGTATGTGTCATGGTCATGGTGACCAGAGGACACTCCTGGTTCTTGACCTGTTAGAGTGATCTCCAAAGTGGAGACACACAAAATGATTAGAACTTCTTTTTGCATTTATTTCTATTTCTTCTATTAAAAAGAACTGGTTTTGTGTGATTTTTATAATGTCCATAATATATTCATGGAGATGTACATGAATATAATTTAAAATAAATATATAGCTATCTTCACTACCCGAACTCTTACTTTCTGAACATAAGAGTTGAATTAATTCAGCTAAATTTTAGGATGAGTTTTTTTGCTATCCGAACTCAGACCACTTGCTATTGGAAACTGGGGGGCCAAATAGGTTTGGGTAAGCTTGTTTTCCTCACTATTCAAATATGCTATCCCAACTTAGGAACCAATATTTGGATAGTAACGGACAGTTGTGTGTGATCATAAAGGTGCCAGGTTGTTTTTTAATGGAGATTCACTATGAAAAGAAGTTAGGAGACCCCACTGCAGATGACCCTATCACTGGATCTGACTTTAAGTCAGAGGCGGAAAGGGCTTGCAAAACCCTGAGGTCATCTCTGATAATCCCAGACTAAACAGAACCCTCCTTTCGTACTCCTGTGTAGAGCAAAGCTGCACGTTTCTTGAGGATTAGGTTCTGATATCAGAGTATAAGGTGAAAGTTTCACGTAGCCAAATTGCCCTTGAAAATCCCTTAGGAAAATACTGATCTGGATGATTGGAGGTTGATGTACCGACTATTGGAAAGTCCGATGTGGTCAGGATTTGCTTCAGTTGGAGGCAGGGGGGAAATCACTATTTCTTAATTGAACCCCAGTGGAATACTGAGCTGCACTTTGTGGCCATGTGGTATCAGAAATTCCTATCTCTAAACATTAGAATCAAACTCAGTGCAGCTACAAATTCTGTGAGAGGCTGTGGAGAAGACAGGTCTTTGAGAACAAGCCAACTCCAGGGCCCCCTCATATTCCCCATGGGCGAGACGTGTTGAGTACAATGAGTGCAGTCGCCCTCCACTGCTGCGATGGAAGTCAACCGAATGCAGTGATGGTTGCCTACCCCTGAATATACTAAGAAATGTTGAATTATATACTTTAAATGGGTAAATTGCACATATGTAAATTATATCTCAATAAAGCTGTTATTTTTTTTAAAAAAGGCATACATCCATAAAAAGGCACTCATTTCTAGGGAATAAGTTTCCAAGACATGAGCTTGGTACCACTCTCAGACCCAGGCTCCTCTCCTGGGCCCCATGCATTAAAGGTCTCTTTCTTTGGCCTTCTTCTAACTGCACCCTCTCTACAGACCGAGTGTCCATGCTCACCAGTGACCTGCTCACCAGTCCCTCAGTACCCCTTATAACTCATGCTATTGGTTCTGGGCACCCTGGAATTCCTGCTTTAAAGGCCCCAATCTGCTCTCATGGTTTGTATATTCACCTGTCCATCTCCCAATGGCACTGATAGACTTTGTCATAGGTGTGTATACTTCTCATTTTGAGAGAGTAGGCGAGAGCTTCTCTTTGCATTTCGGTGGAAGTATAGGCAGAGCTTGGATAGTCAGGCTGGATGTTCAAACATGTGCCCAAGACTCCTCACAGTACAGGACTGAGTAGGAAAGGAAAGGGGCTAGCCATGAAGAGAGGGACTAGCCCCCCCACCAGGGGCCCCTAGATGGATTCTTATTCCAGAACCCTTGAATATTGGAACAAACCAGCCATTATGGAGCACGGTCTAAAATCAGAGTAAGTATCAACCTACCCTGGTACTTTTCTGATATAATAACACATCTCTTCTTTTTCAGAAATTCAAAGACGGCGATGGGTAACATGTATTAAATCGCTAGGCTCTCTCTTATGCATTTAGCATGCATTATCTCACTTATTTCTTACAATGAAGTGCGTGCTATTATCACTCCTCCCTCTCCAATGAGAACACTGAGACTTGCAGAGATTAAGAAAACAGTTGAGTTCAGAATTTGGTAACAGGACAATCTGACAAAATGCCACAAAACCATACTGCCTCCCTAGCAATGCCGGGCTCATAGATAAGATTGTGTTAGCAAGAAAAAGCTTCTTTTTAGCTGCTAATAATTCTGGGAGTGATATGAAAGAAAAAAGAAAAAAGTGTGTATTTCCAACAGAAGAGTGGACTAAGTTTCTTTCATTCGAACAAGACGGCATAGCACAGAATGTGCGTAAGCACTGTAATACAAATCCCATTTGTAAGGGACATTTTCATCTTCTCTGCAGCCTGAAGCCATAGGTTGTCAGTTATTCCTTCTAAGATTAATCTTTCTTCATCAGAGATATGGAGATTAAGGGTTTGGGGCATGATGACTTATGCACACATGAATATGATTTTCTATATGTTACAAAAAATTTGCTTCACAAAGCAATCCTTCCATCTGAAGTCTCAGTCATGGTTACTTGAAACTTATTGATGTGCCTAGGGTTGGTTTTCTCAAGGTTGTAAGCAGGACCTCTAAATGTACCAGTCCAAACTGGTTTACAACAGCTGACTGAATTCTAGCATGGATTCAATTAAAAACAATTTGCAATTTATGAATATTTGTGGACATGTCTCATTTTTAGGTGGTACCCCGATTCTATAGATGAGAAACCAAGTGTCAAAGAAGTTGTATAAATTGTCCAAAGTGGTAAGTAGGGCCAAAAATTGAAATGTGGAATTTTTATAGGTATAGGCAGTGCCATGTTCATTATCTCATATGACTTTTATTTATTTTCATAGATTTTATTTATTTATTTAGATAAAGAGAGGGGGGAGGAAGGTCAGAGGAAGAGGGGGAGAGAGAATCTAAAGCAGACGCTGTGCTCAGCATGGAGCCTGATGTGGGGCTCGACTGCACGACCCGAGATCACAGCCTGAGCCGAGACCAAGAGTCACACGCTCAAGAGGCTGAGCCACCAAGGCGCCCCATGCATGACTTTTAAATTAACCTAGAGGGTTGTGTAGGAATAGGAATTGTTTGGTGGATGCTCCCCAAGTCCTCATTTTTCCATCTCTTTCTCCTAGAAAGAGCATCCAAATCTTCATTTGGAGGGAAGTTCCCTCCTAGGATTAGCTCCCCAATCTGGAGAGGATGGTGCCTACCTCATCTCATAGGGGGGTTGGATTGGTTTAGGTTGTTCAACTCAGCCCACTCTAGGCCACAAGGATTTGTCAGGATGGGTATGGGACCCAGTTTGGCTGCTGAGATGAGAGGAAACAGCTATTGGGACTTCCAGGAAAGAAGTTTCCTCTTTCATCCATGGTGCAACTACTGTAAGAGATCAGCCTTCTTCCTCTGGAGCATAGAGTGCTGGAGGCCCACTCCGGCTGAACCAGGAGTCCCTGAAGGAAGGATGGTGTTGGCGAGCGAGAGAGTCGGAAGATTCCTTTCGATCACTGGCCAGGCATCTCTGACTTGCCGGCTTTCAGTGTCTTTATTCATAGACAACAAGTGACATGTCATCAAAAGGCAGAATATTTTTACAGCAGATGACTTTTAGTGATAAGGCACTCTGATCAACAAGATCATTAAAAAGACTTAGGTTAGTAATTTACATATAGAGTTAAACTGTATTTTATTTTTTTTTTTAAAGATTTTATTTATTTGACAGAGAGAGATTGCAAGTAGGCAGAGGGGCAGGTAGAGAGAGAGGAGGAAGCAGGCTCCCTGCTGAGCAGAGAGCCCAATGCGGGCCTCAATCCCAGGACCCTGAGATCATGACCTGAGCCAAAGGCAGAGGCTTAACCCACTGAGCCACCCAGGTGCCCAAGAATTAAACTTTATGATATAAGCTAGGTTAGTAGTAAACCAGCTAGGAGTCATCCTGTCTAGCACATTAACCATAATAGGGGTAAGTGTTATTTATTTTGTAAAGGTAGGATTTAAGTTGTTTGCATAGGCCTTTTCTTTCTAACTGTGTGTGTAAGCACCATAGGGGCCCTGCTCTAGCAAGGGCTTACAGAAATGGCAGTGTTTTTTAACTACCTTGCTATTCTTTGACTATTGATTCTCCATTCTCATTGTAGACACCAATATAAGGGAATGTGGGTGTTTGTGTAGCGAGGAGACTCATGGAATGTAGGCCTCGGGGAGGAAACCACCATTTGTCATTAGTTAATATCTAGTAACTTTTGTTCTGTCCTTGTTTGTGCCTTATCTTCACATAAAGCTCTTTTTCTTGGGCTAAACTGATTCCTAGCTCAAGGGCCTTTAACGGTTTTACAATCTATCCTACGGATCTGCATATCTTCAAAGGGAAGGTGCTGGGAGAAACTTCTTTAGTGATTTGATCTGAAGTCTTTATAGTAAGGGTACGGTCTTTATAGCACTCTGAGGCCCTTTACTTTTAGGATAAAGACCCATTAGTAAAAAAGAAGGAGACGCCAGTTCCGCACCATCGCACTATCGGCAGCAGAGAGGCTCAGACTGCCCTTTCCTCACTCATCAGGCCGAGTGGGGTTATTTTCCAGTGCAGGAGCTTTGCTCTACGGCTACCTTCTCACTGAGACTTACCGAAGTCAGTGAATACCCGTGAGGCAGGAGCCTTGCTCAGACTGCCATCTTCCCCACGGTGACTCTGTCAGCTTGGGAGACCAGGGAGGCTTCCAACAATAGAGTGTGTGCAGGAGGTGCCTGAAAATGCCACTGCCATTTTTTTTGTTACCCTAAGATGAAGCAGCCAGGGGAGGGGGTTGGGAGGAGGGAAACTGACACCTAGAGGAGGGCAGGTGAAGAGAATGGCAGAGAAATAGAGAGGAAGCCATGGTATTGTGACCTCTAGATCATATCACACCTGGACATGTCATTTTTCCTTAATTTTGATTGAGCTGATGCAATAGAGATTATCTTTCTCAACTTTGCCTATGAGAAACTGAGGCTCAGATAGGCTGAAGTACTTCTCAGGCTCCCACAGCTAGAGAGTGTCTAGGATGGAAATACATGCCCCTTCACGTCAAGTCTGGGGCTTCTTCAGTGTTTTCAAGGATGCTTTCTCCACACTTGGGTCAGAACAATACTTTTTCCTCTTTACCCAGGAAAATAAGCAAACATGCACTCCATAGAAGATTTATGGAGAAAAGGCCAGAGGAATTGAAAAGAACAATAAAGCCATTGTAACAGAAAAAGTTGTACCAAAGCCAATAGAACCAAGGGAATTGGAAATAGCCAATCTTGGGCATTCAGAACAAGCTCTATTAAAAATGTTGACTGATTTATTAGAAACCAGGGAGACCATTTAGAATTTTTATAATTAGTAAGAACCTCCAAATAGTCCTATTAAGATGCCAAAATTTGTGGAGCAAATAAGAAATGTAATAAAAAATAAATTAAAGCATAAAATATTAACTTTAGAATTGACCTTAGACATCGTTTCATCTTACCTCCCACCAGTGGAGAAGTTCTTTTTACTACACCCCTAACAGATGTTTGAATACCTCCATTGATGGAGATCTCACTATTTCATAAGGCAGACAATTTTATTTTTAAATTTTATTGTAATCTGGTCTAATTAAAAATATAGATAAGCCCAAAGAGTAATGTTGCAGAATATTTTAATTATTATTTTAACTTATATTTATTATGTTTTCCCTTTTTCTTTTTTTGCTTCTCAGTATTTCCTGTTATTCTATAAACCTTCCCTTGATTTGGCAAACAGCTTGAATGTTCTATGGTTTCTGCCTTGGAAGACGGAACGTAATGAAGACAAGAAAGGACACTCAGGGTATAAGTAATAGATTCAGGAATATAGATATAAAGCAGGACCATCCAGTCTTTAGAACAAAACAACAACAACAACAACAAGAGACTTTCGGGATGGAGAAATTCAGACAGTCACAGGAGAAATGTGGAGAGCTTGGACATAGTGGGGTGTTAAGAAATGCACCCTACATCACATCCTGCCTGTGGCCAAGCCCTGGGTGAGAGGGGACAGATGATATTCCAGACAGGTTCAAGGAAGTCAGGAGTCCTCTTTCCTTTTCTGAGGAGAATCTATGAAAGGGGGAAACACACCAGAGTAGAAACAGCCACCTGTATTGTGTAAGAAAACAGATTTGTCATGTCCCCACAGACTTTCCCACAGCACAGCATGATAGTGGGTGGAGGGATGTTTCCCAGACACACAGAGAGAGGAAGGGGCACAGAGCTCTTGTCCACAGGAAGATGTGGATTCCGTGGTGCCTGCATGGGCTCATGACATAAAGCCACATACAGGTGGCAACATCTCAGTGAGATGTTGGAGATGAATAATGACCAAGAATTAGGCACTCCCACATGCCCCTCAACATTATATTATGTAACACCATCCCACAATACTGATCCTTTGTCATTTTTTGGCTTTTTAAACCAAATCCTTTTCTGGGATTTTGGTAGAAGCCTTAGGAGGAAGTGTTCTCTCTACTACCTTCTCCCTGACTAAAGGGAGGGTATGTGACCTATGGTCACTAGTTATATGTTTCTGCCCAGATATTTGACTCCTGAGTGAGTGAAGCAAAGGCAGAAGGCTGATGAGACCAACCACAGGATGGCTGTTGTCTGGTTGTGACCACATCCTGGCCAATTTTTCTGGCTGCCTAGTCTCGCTTGGTTCCTGATGATTTTCCAGACCGGTGAGCTACCAAATGCCTTCCAGTGAATTCATCTTTTGTGAAAGGTAGTTAGAATCTCTTTCTGTTCCCTGCACTTTCCTGATACAGGAATCTGTATCAGGGACTGTCCCACAGTCTCTTCAAGTCAGAAGGCCTTCAGGGGAGAAATCTGGGATTGATTCCAAGACCTCAGTGGGGAGTTGATGATCATGATCATTTTTTTTTAGGATCCAGAGATAGGAAACTGGAAGCCCGTGGTTCACAGCAACAGAGCATCCTAACTATCACCTGCAGTCATGCGCTTGAAGTGCTCATGAAAAGCAGGGTTTCAAGACCCTCTGACTACTATCCTGAGACTGTATAAAATACAGAAGGATTTCAAGGACTGTGGGATGAAGTGGATGCTTCCACTGGCCCTGGTTAGCTTATTATAGAGAGTGATAGATTTAAACCCCAGAATTCTCAATTAAAGGTATATATTAATACCCAGGAACTTGCTATAGGGCTGCGCTGAATGGATCTCCAACCTCCAAAAGCCACACAGCTGAGACAATGGTAAACAAATTTAACTTGGAATCTGAGGTCTGTAGAATCACATCAGTTAAGTTCTCAGCATTGCCATGCCTCTTAGGAGAAAGTTAAGGTATGGCAGGGACAAGACTTGAGACGACGGTATGTGTGTGACCCAGAGAACTGACTGACCCTCCCTTGCCAGCCCAAACAGCTTAACTCCCTTGATTGTTCACTCTTTCTACTTTCCCCTTTCCCAAAGGTACTATAACTTCCTTGCCCTAAAGAGTTACACTAAAAGAAAAGTCCATTTTTATGATCTGCATTGCAGCAACCTCCCTTGTCTTCAGGATCAGACTTAGAAAATCCATGGGGGAGGGGGTAGTAAAAAGTCAAACCTGGGAGCAGAAGGCATAGACAACAAGAAATTTGCAAAACTTTTTAAATTTACTTCAAAGATCTGGGGAGTATGTGTGGGAATGAATTCCATAGGCTCTAGACTGAAGACAAGATGAGTTATCATTCTAGACCAAGTTAAAGTCATTGATATAGATGCACTTTGCAGAGACCCCAGATTCTGTTGCAAGTTTGAGCAGCTGGGAGTAGACACCATTGTTTGTTCAGTTGGTTGACAGAAATCTGGACTCAGTGGTGGCCAACATTAAACAGAGTTGAGATGTCATAAATTCCTTGATATCAAGTAAAGGAAAGAATCCAAAGACTCTGAGAGATAGGAATGCTGGAGTGAATTTATCATGTGCAACTTGCCCTCTCACTCCCCGACTCTGTCTCCCAGGAGAGCACAGAGGACATCTATTCCTTGCCAAAGTCTTGAGAAATACCTTGAGGAGGGAGATACCAACATCTTCCGCATGGCCACTGCTCTCTGGAGGCTGGAGATTGTGAAGGGAGCTGCAGTTGATGTGGGGCTTCCGGATTCAGTAGAGATGGGAGGAACCCGGGTCAGCCAAGGACACATGGTACTTTTTCAATGGTAAAGATGGGAGCTGAAGGGGGAATCCTTCCTGTCCCCTCCCTGGGGACACATGGCTTTAATTCAGCCAGTGAGATCTTCCAACCCAGAGCTCTGAATCTTTTATCAGGTGTTTCTTTTGCAAATATTTTCTCCCAGTTTATGGCTCACCTTCTCATTCTTTTGACATTGTCTTTTGCAGAGCAGAAGTTTTTAATTTTAATGAAGCCCAGCTTATCAATTATTTCTTTCATGGGCTGTGCCTTTGATGCTGTATTTAAAATCATCATCACTGCCAAGGTCATCTAGATTTCCTCCTATGTTATCTTCTAGGAGTTTCACGGTTTTGCATTTTATATTTAGTTTATGATTCACTTTGAGTTAATTTTTGAGAACGTGTGTGGAGATCCATCTTTTTTTGGATGTAGATGTCCAGTTGTTTTGGCAATATTTGTTGAGAGGCCTATCTTTGCTCCATTGTTCTGCCTTTGTTCCTTTGACAGAGGTCAGTTGCCTGTACTTCTATGAGTCTGGACTCTTTCTGGGCTCTTTGTTCTGTTTCGTTTATCCGGTTGTCTACTCTTTTGCCAATACCACATTGCCTTGGTCACTGCAGCTATATAGTTATGTCTTGAATTTGGGTAGTGTCAGTCTTCGAACTTTGTTCTTCTTCAAGACTCAGAATCTTGAACAAAAAAACCAAAAATCTGGATAATGAGATTGTACTGAAGGACCTAAGGATATAGACCCAATGACTCAACCCTACCTAATTTGACTTTTGATATTTTACAAAGCTCAATATGACCCAATTCCTACTTATCCTCCAATTTCACCCTGCTCCATTCTCCCACTGGGCTCCAACCACACTTAAGCTTGTCTGATTTCCCTTTCCCCACAGCTTTCACACACGCTGTTTCCTTTGCTTAAAATAGTCTTCTTCTAGCCCTACCCTGGCTAACTTCACTCATCTTTCAGATTTTAGGTAAAATAGCCCTTTCTTATTAGGTCTTTCCTATTACACAGTGTTATATATTTTCCTCTCTTGGTCTCATCCAAATGTTAATTTTCTTTTCATCTGTATGCATTTTCTGTAAAGTCTGTTCACAACCTTTTGGGTTTTATACATTTCTGCTTTGTTCTTTGCTGCTGACTTCCAGTGGTGGGTCCAACAGGGATGGTATTCAAACATTGTTTCCTAAATGGATGCTTTACATATGCTGTCTGGATTGTGTTTCTTCACTTGAACGTCTAATGTCAATAAATAAAACCTATAAAGTCTTTTTCAATGGCACCATTGTATTCTACAATAGGAACGATGATGATCATAATAGTAATGGCTATCTTTACCTGAACACTGTTGTCTATCAGGCCCGATTGCAAGGGCTGAACATATATTAATCATTTAAGCTTCCCAAATGTATGAGGTAGATTTTTGTATAATTCCTATTTTACAAGCGTATACACTGAAGAATAGAAAAATTAAGTAACTTTTCTTAGCACCTTAGAACCAGTATTCTGTGCGGTCAGGATTTGAACCTGGGCATTCTGACTCCATATCCTAGGCTCTTAATCTCAATGTTACATTGCATATAAAACCCTATTTTATAGTGTGCCTGGCTGGCTCAGTCAGTAGAGCATGTAACTCCTGATCTTGGGGTCATGAGTTCGAGCCTCATGTTGGGCATACAGCCTATTAAAAAAAAAAAAAAATTAAAAAATTCTATCTCATTCAACCAATCCCTTTATTGATGTACATTTAAATTGTTTCTAAGTTTAAGTCATTGAAAATACCAGAATTAATTCCTCTTATCTTTGTACAATTATCCAATTATATTTGAAAATATTTGCTAAATTGCTTATCCAGTTGAACATTTTTTTCCATCAGCAGCAAGAGCAGGCTCTTGTTCACATCCTTTGTGCTTTTCAGTACTTACAAGTTTAACAGAAGAAGTAGGGGTACCTGATTTAGCAAATAAAAATATAGGATGCTCAGTTAAATTTGAATTTCAGATAAATAACAAATAATCTTTTGTGTATGTCCCATGAAATATTTGGGACACATGCTGCATAGTGTAAGTATGTATCATGTAACAGTTGGGACATACTTATAAAAATTTTTTTGTTGCTTAACTGAGATTCAAAATTAAATTCAAATTCCAATTTAGCTGGGTGTCCTATGTCTATCTGCTAACTGTAAGGAGAAAAGAAGTATTCAATTTAAATTTGTCTGTGTACCTTGAGTAACTAATCAATAAAAAAGTATTTATTACAGTAACCAAATTATGGAAGCAGCCCAAATGTATCGATAAGAAAATGTGTACACATGCACACACACACACACACACACACACACAGGAATACTACTTGGCCATAAAAAAGAATGAAATCTTGCCATTTGCAATGACATGGATGAATCCAGAGAGTATAATGTTAAGTGAAATAAGTCAGTCGGAGAAAGACAAATACCATATGATATCATTCATATGTGGAATTTAAGAAACAAAACAAATGAGCAAAGGAAGAAAAAGAGAGACAAACCAAGAAATAGACTCATTAGAACAAACTCATGGTTGTCAGAGGGGAGGGGTGGGGGATGGGTTAAATAGGTGATGGCGATTAAGGAGTGCACTTGTTTTGGGGAGCACCGGGTGATGGATGGAAGTGTTGAGTCACTATATTGTACACCTGAAACTAATAGAACACTGTAGGCTGACTCTACTGGAATTAAAGTACAATACAACACAGGACCATTATTTATGAAGTAGTAGCTAAGTGCTGGATGTTTTGACTATAAAAAAGAATACACAGTCCCTGACATCAACTAGTGCACTGTCTAGTGGGGAAAAGACACACAGCTAAATATAAAACAGGCTAAGCACAGGGATAGTGATACACACAGGGGTGTTCATTAGGGACATCTAAGACCAGATAGAGAAGCAGAAAAGAATTATTAAAAGATTCTTGAAGGTTTAGCCTCCCTAAGGGATGGTGGAGTATTTCATGCAGAGGCGAGTGTATAGTCTCAAGCAAAAGCTAGCCAGCAGCACGAGTGTGTAGGCGACACAGCAGCCCATGTTGCTGTAGCCAAAGGTGTGAAGCGAGGAGTGACAAGGAATGAGCTTGGGGATTTGGGGTAGGAGGTAAATCATGAAGGCGGTTCATTGAAAATGCCATGCTACTGAATGGAACGAGATTTTAAGCAGAACAGTGGCCAGGACCTCCTCTCTCTTGTCCTGATTAGCCACTGTTTGCTTCTCAGGCTTGTTTCTCATGCAAGCTTCTCTGTGAACCTTTTCCAAGGAACTTTTCTCCATGAAGCTTTTCCTCATGGCTCAGGAGGCTCTCCTCAAGGCTGTTCTGGGATCAGAAACTAAATATGTTGTGTCCCAAATGCCTATTCACTATCTTCCCCATGGGACTTTCTTGAGGGCAGGAATCTTTTTTTTTGTTTTTTGTTTTTTGCACCTCTGTACCCTCATCTTCCAAGTCCACACTGACTTTGCTGAATCCTAGGTATTCACCACAGAGGGTGCTGCATCAGAGACCCCCCAGCCAGCCCACAATCTCTTACTGCGAAATTGTGACCGCTCTCCAAGCAGTCTCCCATGCCCTCACCTTAGGGCCAGTAGCTTCCCCAGCGCTGAGAGCTCCCTCTATCCTACAGCCCGGAAAGGAATTTCCTCTCCTAGGGCCTTGTCACGGTCCCCACCGGTCTTCCTGAGACAGGATGACTTCTGCTTTAGAGAATGTCCAGTGAAGATGACTTCTGCTAATGATGTCCCACAGCAGCCTCAGGTGGCGCAGCTGGCCTGCTCACCCCCAGGAACTGCCATTTGGGATATTCCATGGCCACCAACTTCGACTTTCTATCACCCTGTATCTTCCTTCCAGATGGCTGGTCCTCTCAGAGAGCATCAGGTTTCAGAAATGTATGTGTCAGACCTTTGAACTGGCTGGACTTCAGGTTGGGGCTCTATGGACTTGAACTCCCCGGAACCTGCCTCGCTCGCCTCATTCTCACTGTGTGTGTGTGTGTGTGTGTGTGTGTGTGTGTGTGTGTGTGTGTGTTGGGGGGGCGGGCTTTTCTAGCATCCGCATAGGGTGGGAATATATCAGTCTTCCTTCAAGTAGGCCTGGCGGCTGACCTAGCTGTCACCTTTCTGCGGTAGCAACCACTGCCCCAGCTTCGCTCCTGGACGAATCCAGGTCCCCACATGGCTCCTTCAGTCGGGGTGAGTGGGCCGCACCCTCAGTTCCCCGCTTGCTTCCTCATGGCCTCCGGATCTGGCTCCCCGCCTGGGCCTCCGCGTCTCTCCGGGGGGCGCCGAGTTCCTATCGGCCACTTACAGGAGCGCTGGGGTCTGAGCGAGCAGCCCCGTGGGCTCTTCTTTCATTACGCGGTGTAACGTGCCGGACAAGCCTAGAATGACGGTGCTCTCCTCTTTGGTGGCAGACAAAAGACAAAAACAAAGACAAAAAACGGCCGGTGTAGAAAAGTTGATTTTTTTTTAAATTACCCTGCCCGTGAGTGGCATACCTGGGATTCGAACTCTCGCTCTGCGATTCTAACGCCTGCATTCTCTGTCCAGTGGTCTCCCCAAGATCTGAAAGCACCGCCCCGGGCAAGCCATTTAGGTTTCCGAGTTTCAGGTTCCTCCTCTGCAAAATCGAGCTCTTAATAGGTTAATCAGAACGACCTCTCAAGATTGTTGTAGAGATTAAAAGGAATTATGTAAATCAGGCGCCCAGCCCAGAGCTGCACAAGGCCCAACCAAGAACTATTTCCTCCCCTCCTGGCCGGGTCCCACTTTTTCCGTTGTCTTAGCAAGGGAGCAGCTTGGGCGAAGCTTCAGTCGGGTCAGCCAAGAACGCCTGGGAGGAGCGGCGTTCCAGAAGCCCAGGTGAACGGAGGAAGGCTCTTCCCCAGCCAGCCAGACAAAATGGGCGCAGGAGTCCGATAAACTCACACCGACGGAGATGCTCACACCCCTCACAGATCAGGAGGCAGCACGGCCTGGGGCCGGGCCCCAGCACCCGGGAGGCCAAGCCTGCACCGACCTGAGACATCCCAGAAAGACGTGGCTGCTGATGGGTTCGGCCCGGATTGGGGAGAAACGCTCTTTTGGATAAAGCTACTTTTCGGTATTTCTTATCTCCCACCCCATCTGAGCATGCCCACAGCCCAGCTCTGAGTTACGAGCACATAAATCTCCATCACAAATTTATTGCCATCATTTATCAGCTCCTATTGCTCAATGGCCAAGCAGTTAATTTTAAAATGAAGTGGGGCTGTTTTCATTAATACCCTTGCGCTAACTACCTATCAAAACACTCAAAGACAATTAATACCATGTTGCTGAAGTACTGAACCAATAAATATCTCCAGCCTTGGCTTGTCTCTGGCAGATCAAAGACATTAGGCTCATCCCCTATTTCAATAATATCCTTCCATTCTCTTCTCCTCCATAGCATCTGAAACATTTACATTTAAGAAGGAGATTAAATCGCCAGAGCAGCCCATAACAGGAATTTAAAAGGCTGTTTTTTCATGACATCTCAGTAATGCCTTCAGGATATAGTGGTAATGACAACGTGCCTGAGAAGAAGATGGTACATTTCTGAGGAAGGTACATCATCAATACCAAAGCCTTTGGCCTCAGAGGCTTTCTGGAAAGCAGATGCCTCGCCTCGGGTGGGGGCTGGATTCCAGTCTGATCAGCAGTCTGAGCAGTGGGTGGAAATTACAATGCCCATTCTCACAGGCTTGAAACCTTGATAGAATATTCTAGATGTTGACAAGTCTGGAGCCACATCAGGGATGTGGTCATTTGTTATTTACTAAGGCATGAGTTTAGACCTCATATGGTTTTCTAGGAGCCGTTTCTGCCCCCGGCACCGTACTCAATCATTCTTCCTTATCCTATCTTTGTGGGCCCACCATCTACAAAATGCGGCCCTAGGCCCCAGGGATGCCGCATGAGCATCTCCATCTGCAGGGAGCACACTCCTATCTTCTTTATTATTTGCTAGGAGCCAGCATCATTTATACGCCAACTCTTAAGTAATAAAAAAATGGTGTCTTTGTAGAGAATAGCCCTGGAAAAGAAATCCAGGTGTTGCCTTAAAATAAAAAATGTTATTGCCGCCCCCCCCACCCCGTGTTGCTTAAATAATGTGTTCACTGTGGCAAAAATTAGAAACTAGAGGTGAGCAGAAAGAAAATAATTAGCTCTCTAAATCCCACCACCCAGAGAAAACCACAGCTAACCTTTGTCTCCCACACACATGGGCTCTCTTTCTTCTTTTTGTATATCTACTGCCTTTTTAAAAGCATGATTATTCTTTGTGTGATTGCCTGTTCCCCATCTCCTCCTATATAAGGTTATACTGTCCCATCACTCCATCTTAATAAGCATACTTGTATGACTAATGGCCCCCGACACTCTCTGTGTAGCATATTCTAAAAAAAAAAAGCAAGAATGTATACTAGCTTGTTTAACTATTCCTCCCTGTTTGAACATTGAGGTGGTTTTCTGCCCCTTTAAAGTCATAAACAACACATAAACATAAAAAACATGACTGCTCATTATTACTTAGATCCTGGTGCACACCCCTAATTATTTCCTTGGAACCAACTCACTGAATTGGAATTTCTAGATCAATTTATAGGCATATTTTTAAAGCTTTGGCTTTACGTGGCCAGACTGCCCTCAAAATGGTTCCATTCTATGCTCCCAGACCTGTTTTGTCCTCTGCCTAGTGAGGATTCTCCAGATTCTCACAATCAAATTACAGAGAAACAGAAGGCACCTGTTCTTCCCTAATCCCTCCCTCCATGTAGGGTGGAAAGAGCCTCCCTCTTTGACATCGGCCACAGCAACTTCTTTCAAGACACGTCTCCAAAGGCAAAGGAGACAAAAGCGAAAATGAACTTTTGGGACTTCATCAAAATAAAAAGCTTCTGTACAGCAAAGGAAATAGTCAACAAAACAAAGAGGCAACCCACAGAATGGGAGAGGATATTTGCAAATGACACTATAGACAAAGGGCTGATATCCAGGATCTATAAAGAACTACTGAAGCTCAACATCCAAAAAGAAGATGAACACATCAAAAAATGGGCAAGAGACATGAAGAGGCACTTCTCCATAGAAGATATACAAATGGGTAACAAACACATGAAAAAATGTTGAGCGTCACTAGCTATGAGGGAAATTCAAATCAAAACCACATTGAGATACCACTTTACACCAGTCGGAATGGCCAAAATTAACAAGTCAGGAAACAACAAGTGTTGGAGAGGCTGCGGAGAAAGCGGAACCCTCCTATACTGTTGGTGGGAATGCAAATTGGTGCAGCTGCTTTGGAAAACAGTGTGGAGATTCCTTAAAAAATTAAAAATGGAACTACCCTATGACCCTGCAATTGCACTACTGGGCATTTACCCCAAAGATACAGATGCAGTGAAAAGAAGGGCCATATGTACCCCAATGTTCATAGCAGCAATGGCCACAATCGCCAAACTGTGGAAAGAGACAAGGTGCCCTTCAACAGATGAATGGATAAAAAAGATGTGGTACATATATACAATGGAATATTATGCCTCCATCAGAAAGGATGAATATCCAGCTTTTGTAGCAACATGGACTGGATTGGAAGAGATTATGCTGAGTGAAATAAGCCAAGTAGAAAAAGTCAAGTATCACATGGTTTCACTTACTTGTGGTGCATAAGGGATAATATAGAAGACAGTAGGAGAAGGAAAGAAAATGGGAAGTAGGGTAATTCAGGGAGAGAAACGAAACATGAGAGACTTTGGACACAGAAACAAACTGAGGGACTTGGAGGGAGGGGGTGGGGGGATGGGAGAGCCTGGTGGTGGGTACTGGGGGC